>BRDA01008098.1:0-25907 GCA_036984385.1 Crenuchus spilurus | reverse complement strand
TATATATATATATAAAACCTGTCATCACAGCATCTATTATGCAGCTATTCACAGTAACAGAAATGTAGGGTTCCCAAACTTTTGCATGCCACTGTAGCTACATTCTGCATAGCTGTGGGTGCAATTATCAATAGCTTCACTGATAAACAGTGATAATTTCACTGTTTTGTTTATATACTGTTCACTAATGTAATGTATTATTAAATATGAATATTATACATATTGACCCAAACACAATGCCCAAAGAAATAGTTTAGCACTCAGTTAGTTTTTTTAGTAA
Source organism: Crenuchus spilurus (assembly GCA_036984385.1). NCBI lineage: Eukaryota > Metazoa > Chordata > Actinopteri > Characiformes > Crenuchidae > Crenuchus > Crenuchus spilurus. Next base: position 25,627 of record BRDA01008098.1, on the reverse strand, counting down.
ATTTTATGTAGTTTATTATAAAAAAAAAAAAAATGAATTACCTAAAAAATCAGTTGATTACTAATATTCTCAATGTAAAGATCGCTGATATAATAACAGGTCAGTTATACATTATATAATGTTTGTTATTGTAGGGCCTTTAGGGGATGGTTGCCTAGTGTGAATTTTGTCCCAACCCATAAACAAGCAGCACCCTGGCCAAGCCCTCAAGCACACACCCGGCCCCTCCAGCTTCATGTTTAGACATGTTTGTTTTGGTGTGTGTTCGGAAAAACGCCTTTAACTGGTGACAGTCATTTATATCATACTTGTCAATTACACTGCATTCCGGGAACTGACTCAGGTGACCGAGTGATAACAGACTATTACACTGCTGGGGAATCCACATTTGGATGTAAACAAACGTATAGCAGCACAGAAGTGTTGTATGCTGCTAAACATGTGTTTACTTGTTTGTTTTTGCTTTTTCAGTGAGAAGCTGAGAGTTGTCTCATGATTGGGAAATCATTTTAAGATTCACACATATGATGCTTTACTTACACATACATTAATCATCAGTTCAGAGGTTAAGACTGGAACAGTAGGTTCTCATACTGTATGCGACCTACATCTCTCCACACTTGATGTGTTTGTGTGTTAAAAAGGAGTGAGTAGGTTGGTTGAACATTTGACACTGGGGGTGATACTCAAAAAAGTAATCCATTACAAATTACTAGTAGTTGGATTACATTACTCAAGTAACACAAAAGTAATAAAATTACTGATTAACTCTGAGTAATGAAATTCTAGTAAAGTCAGTAACTGTAATGTTTTACATGTGCTTTAGAAATTAACTTCCTGAAATATTTTATGAACCAGATGGTCAGTGGTCAGCTCAACACAGATACAGTGCAGCTGATTGTATAAATCAAACAAGACTGTTTATGCATTAATTGCACTATAATTATATTCATAAAAGGTTAACAAAGACATTATCACAATTGCTCAGTATTTGATCACCTCAGACGTCAATACGGACATGTTGGTTAATCTCATTATTAATTTAATTATATTTTATTGGTTACCAGCTGTTATGATGAAAATAGGATGAACATACAGTGGAACCTTGGTTATCGTTTATCCTGGTACAATTTTGTTATTATTGACTTTTTCAGGAAAATTTTGTCCCAGTTATCAATATCATAATTTCTCTGGCTTTGTTTCTTACTGTTTTTCTGGCTTTGTTTCTCACTGTTTCTCTGACTTTGATTCTCATTGTATCTCTGGCTTTGTTTCTCGAAGTTTCTCTGGTTTTGTTTCTCATTGTTTCACTGGCTTTGTTTCTGTCTGTTTCTTGTTGGTTCTCTGGCTTTTTTTTTCTTGTTTCTCTGGCTTTGTTTCTTGTTGTTTCTCTGGCTTTGTTTCTTGTTGTTTCTCTGACTTTGTTTCTCGTTGTTTCTCTGGCTTTGTTTCTCACTGTTTCTCTGACTTTGTTTCTCACTGTTTCTCTGACTTAGTTTCTCATTGTTTCTCTGACTTTGCTTCTCATTGTTTCACTGGCTTTGTTTCTGGCTGTTTATTGTTGTTTCTCTGGCTTTGTTTCTTGTGGTTTCTCTGGCTTTGTTTCTCATTGTTTCTCTGACTTTATTTCTTCTTGTTTTTCTGGCTTTGTTTCTTGTTGTTTCTCTGGTTTCGTTTCTTGTTGTTTCTCTGGCTTTGTTTCTTGTTGTTTTTCTGACTTTGTTTCTTGTTTCTCTGACTTTGTTTCTCATTGTTTATCTGGCTTCGTTTCTCACTGTTTTTCTGACTTTGTTTCTCACTGTTTCTCTGACTTTGTTTCTCATTGTTTCTCTGACTTTGTTTCTCATTGTTTCTCTGGCTTTGTTTCTCGTTTTTTTGTCTGGTTTTGTTTCTCATTGTTTCACTGGCTTTGTTTCTGGCTGTTTCTTGTTGGTTCTCTGGCTTTGTTTCTTGTGGTTTCTCTGGCTTTGTTTCTTGTTGTTTTTCTGGCTTTGTTTCTTGTTTCTCTGGCTTTGTTTCCTGTTGTTTCTTTGGTTTTGTTTCTTGCTGTTTCTCTGGGTTTGTTTCTTGTTTCTCTGGCTTTGGCTTTGTTTCCTGTTGTTTCTTTGGTTTTGTTTTTTATTGTTTCTCTGAGTTTGTTTCTTGTTGTTTCTCGGGCTTTGTTTCTCATTGTTTGTCTAGCTTTGTTTCTCATTGTTTTTCTGGCTTTATTTCTTCTTGTTTCTCTTGCTTTGTTTCTTGTTGTTTCTCTGGCTTTATGTTTGTTTCATTTTGTTTGGCATCATGCACTTTAGAATGGATAAATGACAAAAACTTAGTTTTTAAAAGCCTTAGTTAAGATAACGTAATACCCTGGTGTACACCTGGTGAACGTACAGGGGACTTACCTCAACCCTAACCAGGATTAAGTGGAAAATAATGAATGGATGGATATTAAGACTCTCATTACGGTTTAAAGCTACAAGCAAGCTAATGTATGATGAATGATTAGACATATAACTGTGAAAAGTAGTGAGCTGACAGGTGAAAATAGACTGAAGTTGATTATGCTGTTGGAAATGAGAGGTTGTGGGGAAACAAACTGATGAAGTGGTTATGAGGACAGAAACTCTAGAGGCTGCTGAATTGTCCATTTACAGCTCTGAAAGTCATCTTGTACTTTCTGTCCTCTACCCACAACACTCGATCTCAGCTCAACTGTACAGATAAGACAGTGATTTTATTTGGGATATTTATTCTTCTTTGTCTGAAATTAGTTCATTGTTATGTAACTGGTTTGTGACTTTCTTAAACCTCAGAAACAAGGAATACTCATGTCTGATTGGTTGGCAGGTGTATAACTGGACACCTCTGAAGGACATACAGTGAAATAAGATTAATCACTGGTCTATATCCATGTCCTGGAAACTTTGAATAGTAAACATAACCATTACATATACATGTCAAATGACTCAACATTATCCTTGACAAAAGAAAGTAATCTCCTACCTCAAATGACTTGACCTTTGTTTAGATTGCTCCTTTTCATGCCCATAAATGCACAAATAATCTTGAATCAGATTCAAAACTCTGATGCTTGCCTAGAAAGCAAAAAATGGACTAGCACTTCACTACCTAATGGCAATGGTCAAGTCTAGAGCTACACCTCGAACCATTTGAGCTCAGTTTGACTCACCATCCTTCAAGACACGTGGAAGACTAACATCAAAACTCTTCTCTGTTCTAACACAGAGATGGTGGAACAAAATCCCACACACTGTTCTTACAGCAGAGTCCCTCACAGTCTAAACACACAGACTGAAGAGCATCTCTTTGTGGAGCACTTAAATGAGCACTAGTTATGTTAACACTTATTGTAAAGCTCTTATATTGTGTATAATTGTGTATATTTCCTTCTTTCTATGCATTATTGATGGTTTAGTTCTAACACTGTCTGAACTGAAGAGTAGTTTGGACTCTAACCTGTCTGTACTAGCTGAGATAATTCTCTTAATGGAAACAAAACACTCTTGTACATCAATCTGGATAAGAGCGTCTGCCAAATGCTGAAAATGTAAATGTAAAGAAAAATGTGGTATAATTGCTGCCAATCCATCCTGTTATACCAATTTAATGGACTTGGTGTAGGAAATTCTACTCAGGATAATTTTGTATATTGGGACAAAATTGGGATAAACGGCCATTAACTTAATTATTATATAATTAATTAATTAAGTAATTATGTACATTTTCTGACTGCAGTTATTTAAGTTGATTTTATTTATTTTCAAAATTCTTTGAACAGCCATAATCTTATGTTTAAGTGACAACAAAAATAAGATTTTTTTTTTTTATCATTGAGACTGAAGCAAATAAATATAAATAAACAAAAGCAGAAAACATTAATTTAGTCATGGGTTTTACCACAACAACTGTTGTTACTTCTAGCCACCTTTAGAGGGCAGTGCTGAGTAATATTTGTTTATCTGAGCTGGAGCTGTGCCTGTTGATAGTGTGGTACTACTGAGTACAAACTAGCTAGGAAGTAAAGCAAGCTAATCAGCCAGTTTGTCCACTTTAGGTTTGTATTATAATTGCATACATTGAACAAAAATGCAATTTAATTAATTAAATGACATTACTTTATATGACCATTCATTTTCAGCTAAATGTAATTGTGGTAGGCCATCTAAACCCAAAACACAACATTAAGTTTTTTTTTTTGTTGTTCTTTCTTTGCAGAAGTGAAGCCTAAGGACAGGTAACAAATAAAACATTATTTATGTCCAGTGTTACAGTATATTAAGATGCAACAAAAGATTCTTTCTTTTGCCTCTATTTCATCTTTTCTCTTTCTCTTAATTCATCCCCCAGTTTTAATTAAATAACATAAAGCATAACTCTGAGCATTTTGAGAAACTAAACTGGCAATTTTAATATCTGTAGACACTATTTCTAATCTGTTCCTCTCAGGTAGCCATGAGGAAAATGGCACAAAGGGATTTAAGTTGTGACTCTGTGCTCTGTAACTCACTATCAAAAGTACATTGATGTAAGTACATTATGTTATTTGCTAGTTCCGAATGACAGTAAAAATAAAGTTTCCTCAATGGTTCCTCCTGGGATGTAAAAGAAAACCTATAATTGTTTACATTATGTGGAGGTTCTGCATACAGTGGAACCTCAGTTTTCTGTTAATCTGTTCTAACGTTTCTATTAATCTGTTCTAAAGTGCCTGATGATAAACAAAATGAACAATAACTGAAGTAATGTAAAAAAAAATAAAGCAAATCCAATTAATCTGTTCCAGACACTCCAAAATATTAACAAAAATACATTTTATATAGAATAACTATAGTTTTACATACAGAACACAATGAGAAATAAACAAAAGACTAATGAAATGGATAAATGAACATGTAACATCACTCTTACAAGTTTACGCTCTGTTTTAGAGAGTGCCGGTGTGGTCCAACCAGCAGCCTTTGTTTTGTGCACCTGTTCTCAGGGTTCTCGACCACTATTTGATTTTGCACCTGCCTTTAGGTGGTAGTGCTGAACTTACATATTTCTTTAAATGAACCATCCAAAAGTGGTTCTCCTGTGCTACTGCTCCTTTTATTTTGATTTTAGTTACAGATCTTTGGAGTAGTGTCTGAGTATTGTGATGTTTGGTGTAATAAAAGAGCTTTTTCTGTTTTTGATATTGACGTATTGCAGAAATGAAGCCGATCAATTCTGTAATATCCAAGGTCTTTATTCACAAAGCATGAGGCCTTGGAGAGATCCGACATCCTGGCCTTTACCACTGCTTTGAAGATCAAAATTGATCCAGAGTCTTACACAGAGATCCTGTCTGAATATGGCCTAAGGACACTAAATGTGGAGACTACAAAGGCAAGTGTCAGCAGTTACTGAATTACTCAGTAATAAGCAAGCGGTTTACATACCTAGTTCATCAAGAATAAATCTGCAGTTTTACTCTTGTAAAGTACTATTTTATAATTACATGTTAGTTTGATAGAAGATACTGAAGCATTGATAGTATTTACAGGATTTGTAGTTCTCCCACTTATAATCATCACTGAATATGCAGTCATTGTACTTGCTGAAAAATAAGTAACCATTTTGTTTACTTATGCAAAAGTAAACAACTTGGCTGCCTTAACACCTTAAGTTACCTACCTTAAGTTAAATGACCTTTTACTAGTCAACAGAACAATAAATACTATTTATTAATATTGTGTCCATTTAGTTGAAAATTTCAAAGCAACACAAATAATTATTTTTAAAATTAAAGCACATTTTTGTAAACTTGTGCACTCAAAATAGTTCGGATTTAAGATTTTTATCTCAATAATAAGCATAAGTAACATTTTACTTGGATGGCACTTTTGTAGATGCTTAACCGAAATCTAAACTTATTTTCAATTAAATATCTATTCTAACTTCATTTTCTCTAAATCTAAACCTGGACCTGCTCCCTAGCCTAACACCAAACATCATTTATAACTCTAAATCTGATCCTCCTATTAACCCTAACCCAAACAGTTAACTAAACTAAACCCTATCCTAACTCAAATTCTGGTCCTAAAAAGTGTTAATTAAATATACATTAAATTAATATAAATTTCCCCTCATTTTAAACCTGGTCCAAATCCTAGCCCTTCCTTTAAATCAAAACTTAATGCCAATCCCAACATTTGTCTTAATTGTAATGCTAACCCAATTAATTAATTATCTATTCAATCAGCCCTTCATTTTTCCTAAATCTAATCCTAAACTCAATCCATACCTTAAAGTCAAACCTAATCTTAACACTAATTCTGGTCCTAATTTTAAATCTAGTCCTAGTTTTTCCTGAAACTAAACCTGGACCAAATCCTAACTCTAATTCTGGACATACCGGTAATCCTCACGCATCACAGAAGGGCTATTAATAACTATGTAGTTCTTTAGTTATAATGTAGATAGACTGGAGTGAGATGGAGGCTGATTACTAAGTTATGAAATGTTTGCATTTCGGACCTTTCCTGGAGATGAGTCTGGCGAGCAGTTCACTGAGGTTGGCGCGGGTGTCTGGCTGATCGTCGAGGGTGGGCTGGGCTTTAGGGCTGCTGGGGCTGAGACTATCAGAGCGGGAGACCCTCAGACCCCCGTCCATCTGAGAGGGGAGAGCGTCAGCCCCGTCCTGCCCAAGAGAGGAGCGCGGAGGACGAGCCAGACAGGACGCAGAGAGAGCAGCCAGGAGCACACATACACACACCCCGCTGTTCATCCTGTGTGTGTGTGTGTGTGTGTGTGTGTGTGTTAGAAAGAGAGATGGAAGCAGAGAGAAGAACATTCAGACTGTGAGTAAAAGCTCAGCTATGTATTGTACTGTATTACTTTTAAATATATTTGTGCATATGTGTATATTATATTATATTCTTGCTGTTATAACAACATAATTCTGAAACTAATTTAAAGAGTTTTACATTTCTGCTCCACTTTTAACTGTTTTTATATTTTTCAACTTTAAATTTATGTGAAATAACAAATTTTCACTTAAAAACACTACAAAACTACATTATATTTCTGCAGGTATTTTAATTCTGGTGCAATTTTCCTCCCATTTATAGGCAGTTTTGACATAGACATCATTATGTTTGGCTAATCAGACTTTTATAAATATTATAAATCTAAGTCACTTCCAGTAAAGTCTAAATACAATTGGCTGCAACAACCAAAAACATTCCAAATGATCTGACAAGACAGACAGACAGACATGCAGACATTTGAAGGATTTACCTTGCCTCGTTGTGGAGTGTGTGCGGCTTGTTTGAGAGTGGAGGTGGATATTCTCATGAAGAAGAGGGAGAGGCATTTATATACCCAGCTGTGACGCACACACACACACGCACACACGCTGAATCAGTTGGTGAGCTTCCTCTGGACACGATTACATAGAAGTAACTGTGTGGATAAGTTTCATGGAATATAAAATATTTCAGCTTTATAGACAACATTTATTGTGTTTGCCTATTCAATGTTATAAATATGCAATATATGTATATACATACAGTATCAGTCTGGACACACCATCTGGACATTCAGTGGTTCTTCATGATTTAAAACTGTTCTGCTTTGTAGATTAATACTATGGTCATCTAAACTATAAATAAACACATGTGTAATTATTTAGTAAACAAACAAGTAAACAAACCAGAACATGTTTATATTTGACATTCTTCACAGTAGGCACCTCTTGTTTAAATGCAGCTTTCTTGGCATTTTCTCAGTCAGCTTTATGAGGTAGTCACCTGGAATGGCTTTCAGTTAACAGCTGTGTCTTGTCAAGAGTTCATGACTTGCATTTCTTGCCTCTTAATGTGTTTGAGACATCAGTTGTGTGTCTACTTTGAAGTCAAATCTAAAACATGTTTTGGTTTGTTTAACACTTTTAAGTTTACTACATGATTCATTATGTGTTCACTCAGAGTCTGGATGACTTCAGTGTTCATTTATAATGTAGGAACAAAGTAAAAAAATAAAAATATTGAATGAGAAAGTGTGTCCAAACTTTTGACTGGCTCTGTATATTAATATGTTTTGAATGTTTTAGGCTTTATAGTTGTGTTAATATACAGTAATCGGTATGGATGACATTATAAATGCTATACTTGAAAGTATAAATATTTTAGATGTATGTGCATCATAGCTACCAGTTAAGATTTGCAGCTACAATAATTGTAAAAGAAGCAAGATGGATAAAATGTATTTATTTGTTTATTTATTTATTTGCAAAAAATCAGTGTAACTAAATTGTTCATTAGTCATTCAGAAAGATGTGATGTGAATTTGTGCAATGCAACAATTACCAACTTGGATTTCCTTGCAGATAAGAAGCAGAGGTCATGACATCTACTACATTATGATCCTATAGGCATTTTCTTTTATATGTAATTTGATTATGTAATGTTCTCTCCACCATGAGTGTATTGAGGCCAAAAACTGAAAACTATTACAAAAGACATGAAACAGTATATTTATAAAACTGTATCCAATAACTTTGTGTGATGTAGCTTTTTGAGGCGCTAAACTGTTCAGTTGTCTGGTTCTATTCAGTGACAGTGGAAAAGTCTGACTTCTATCTACAATACAGCGTTTCTCTCTCAATGACTTTATACAATCAAATCACAATAACTACTTACTGTACTATTAAATATTTACAGAGTTAGATTGGTCCTTGATTTTCCGTCTGAACTTTCATGGCCAAATCTTAAGGATTGTTGCTCCCTTCTGCATGTAATTTTTTATTTATTTTTTGTTAAAGAACCCTTCAAATTGAAAAAAAATGTTTTTATTGTAATAGAATGACTCTATATACTTCAAATTTGCTGCTAAATACAGTGGTGTGAAAGAGTTTGCCCCCTTCCTGATTTCCTGTTGTATTGCATGTTTGTCACACTTAAATGTTTCGGAACATCAAACCAATTTAAATATCAGTCAAAGACAACACAAGTAAACACAAAATGCTATTTTTAAATGAAGGTGTTTATTATTAATGGTGAAAAAAATTAAAACCTACATGGCCCTGTGTGAAAAAGTGATTGCCCCCCTTGTTAAAACATAATTGTGGTTTCTCACATTGTCTCTAGCCATACCCAGGCCTGATTATTGCCACACCTGTTCTCAATCAAGACATCACTTAAATAGGACTTGCCTGACAAAGTGAAGTCCACCAAAAGATCCTTAAAAGCTACACATCATGCCGAGATCCAAAGAAATTCAGGAACAAATGAGAAAGAAGGTAATTGAGATCTATCAGTCTGGAAAGGGTTATAAAGCCATTTCCAAAGCTTTGGGAATCCAGTGAACCACAGTGAGAGCCATTATCCACAAATGGCGATGACATGGAACAGTGGTGAACCTTCCCAGGAGTGGCTGGCTGCCCAAAATTACCACAAGAGCGCAGCGACGACTCACCCAAGAGGTCACAAAAGAACCCACAACAACATCCAAAGAACTGCAGGCCTCACTTGCCTCAGTTAAGATCAGTGTTCATACCTCCACCATCAGAAAGAGACTAAAGGGCAAAAATGGCCTGCATGGCGGAGTTCCTAGACGAAAACCACTGCTGAGCAAAAAGAACATTAAAGCTCATCTCAATTTTTCCAGAACACACACAGTAAATCTGCCAGTGTTAAATCAACACTATTAGAGTTAAATTAACACTGGGAGTGTTACGTTTTGACACCCTCAGTGTTAATTTAACTCTAAGAGTGTTGATTTAACACTGGCATATTTACTGCGCATCTTGATGATCACCAAGACTTTTGGGAGAACATCCTGTGGACCAATGAGACAAAAGTTGAACTCTTTGGAAGGTGTGTGTCCCATTACATCTGGCATAAAGAAACACTGCATTTCAGAAAAAGAACATTATACCAACAGTAAAATGTGGTGGTGGTAGTGTGATGGTCTGGGGCTGTTTTTCTGCGTCAGAACCTGGAAGACTTGCTGTGACAAATGTAACTATGTATTTTGCTGTCTACCAAAAGATCCTGAAGGAGAATGTCTGACCATCTGCTTGTGACCTCAAGCTGAAATGAACTTGGGTTCTGCAGCAAGACAATGATCCAAAACACACCAGCAAGTCCACCTCTGAATGGCTGAAGAAAAACAAAATGAAGACTTTGGCGTGACCTAGTCAAAGTCCTGACCTGAATCCTATTGAGATGCTGTGGCATGACCTTAAAAAGGTCATTCATGCTTGAAAACCTTCAATGTGGCTGAATTGCCACAATTCTGCAAAGATGAGTGGGCCATAATTCCTTCACAACGCTATAAAAGACTCATTGCAAGTTATCGCAAATGCTTGGTTGCAGTTGTTGCTGCGAAGGGTGGCCCGACCAGCTATTAGGTTTAGGGGGCAATCACTTTTTCACACAGGGCCATGTAGGTTTGGATTTTTTTCTCTCTTAATAATAAACACCTTCATTTAAAAATAGCATTTTGTGTTTACTTGTGTTGTCTTTGACTAATATTTAAATTGGTTTGATGTTCAAAAACATTTAAGTGTCACAAACATGCAAAAAAACAGGAAATCAGGAAGGGGGCAAACACTTTTTCACACCACTGTACCTAACAAAAGAAAACGTTCCATCATATTTTTTTCTTAAAATTAAATTTTACACTTTAGCTTACCGTAATGACACCATCTAAGATCCAGTTTGTAGGCTCAGGTGTGTTTTGACACCTTCAGCTTGTATCTATCTTATGAAATTTGAAAGTAATGAAGTGAAGAATGTGAAGAATGCAAGGTGGGTCCAAGAAGCTTAAGAGCTTTAAAAAAGTGTAAAACATTTAACCCATTTTCTACCAAGAACAAACATCTGCACATTACAACTATGTTGTGCACATGTTTAAACACTACTTAAAATCATCTAGATGTATGACATCTGTTCAACAGAGGCTTGATGCTTTCCTACTGCAGCATCAAAACACTCCACATGCAACCAAGGAAGACTCAAGGGCTCAAGGGCACTTCAGTCATGACCTGCCCAGGGATCAAACCAGCAACCTTCTGGTCACAAGACCAGATCTGTAACCACCAAACCACAGCTGCCCCCCTATATAAAGAGTAAGTAGGCTACATTATAATGTACTTACTCTTTATTTACTGAATTTAGTGGAAAAAAATAAAATAAAATGTTAAATGTGACGTGTGCAAAAGTTACAACACATTAAATACTGAATTTCTTCTTTCTTCTTTTTCTAATGTGTGAACTGCATTAAAATCACTTTTAAAAATAAAAAAAAATGTTATTTGAATGTTACTGCTGTACAACTTCAGATATAACACTATCTATGCAAAGTTATCAAAGTTATCACACTCACTGTGCACATGTTCATCAGTGGGGGACATGGAGAAATTTTTATGAATTCAGTCAGCCATAAGAAGGAAATGATGTCAAAGTCCACTTCCTTTGTATAAATAATGTACTTATAGATGTACTGGTCAATCAAATGGAGTTAATTTTTCTCCACAGCTATAAAGTAATCAATTAGCTCATGGAGAACTGCTTCATCTACTTATTTGCGAGTTCAAAATCATATTTACATATTTTTCCATGTACCCCAGATGTAATCCAATCTGTCAACAAATATTTGAAGTACAAATGATGCTTTAGAGTTTGAGCTGCAAGGCTCACATCAATAACTAAACATAATACAATAATCACCCAAACAGTCCAGCTGTCTCTGTAAAAATACACCATTCACTCTACCCACCCAAATGGCATCTAATCAATTCAGACAGAAGAATGACTGCTACAGGATTAAAGTCTGGTATAAGACTCCTCCATATTTACACTACTGGTCAAAAGTTTTGGAACAGCTTTAGAAAGTTTTAGACAGTTTCAGGTATGTACTCGGTGTGTCAGGGGTTCATCCTACAGTAAGATAAAGACCCAAAACATCAGTCCAAGCTCTGCCAGAACTACCTCAGGAAAAAACAACAAGATGGTCAGCTTGAAAACATGGAGTGGAGCACAGTCTCCAGACTTAAACCCCATCCAGCTGATTTGGGATGAAGTGAAAAGCAAAGCAAACCTACAAGAGCCAACATTTATGTGACGTTCTGCAGCAGATTAGTGAAGAACTGTCTGAAGAATGTTTGATGTCTGTTGTAGAAAGGATGTCAGGAGTGTGTTCAGCTGTTATATCTGACAAAGGTGCTGCTTTGTGTCCAAAGTTTAGACACATTTTGGTCTATAAACTGATTCACTGAGTTCTTATTTAACTCCTGTACTTTAATTTCAGAGTTAATGAGACATTAAACCCAATCATTTACATACAAAACTGGACAAATTGGTGTTCTAAAACTTTTGACAGGCAATGTATGAAAGGACAAATCCATCTGCATCCACCACTGCATTTGACAGTGAAATAATAAACAAATAAGACTTCAGATATTACACATCCGTGCTAATGCTAAAACACTGCAGAGTAAGAATCTTATTCAGTATGTACTGCATGTAACAGTATTGATATAGTGAATAATTTTGGCAGCTCTTTCTTTTTCTCTCTTATTCTCTTAAGGGCCTTTGGGTTCTTATCTATTGACTTGAAAGGAATATTTAAGTATGGAGAGAGCTGCCTTTGATTAGTCTATGGAAAGTAGAAAAAAGTATGAAGATTTCTCTCTCTGTCTCTCTTTCTGTCTCCTGGTTATCAGGGTGTAACATTTGCTTGGCCAGCGTGGGAACACTTGCGTGGGAGGTGCAGTGGAGCATGAGAATTGATTGGCTGATGTGTGGGAGGTGTTTGTGCGATTGCACTCCTTTTAATTTTCCTCGTTGTGTATATGTGTGGTTTTTTTCAGGTGTATGTGAGAACCTCCTGTTGCATGCTTTGCTCTGCTGCAAGAGGGCGAGTTCAGAAAAGTTCACCTTTCGGGTGGGTAACAGGTTGTTTCACTGTCGAGGGAACATCCTGAATGTGTGATGGACAACCTCTGCCATTTTTACATAACGGCCAACGCTAGTCTATAGACTTTTTAGTGGTAGAAGAAGAAGTTTTCCTACAGACTTGGCTGCATGAAGCTGATTTGTTTCATTGCAACAATGATGTTATCTTGACAGTGATCTCATCGATGTTTAGCACCTGAAAAGATGTGAAAAGGCAGCAACTCTGCATTGAACAATGACTTTGTGGGAAGTTCGGCTTAGTGTCAGCTTAGTCTGTGATGGTGTTAAGATAATGATAATATGCCACATGCTTGTTGAAATGCACCCTTAAGGCCATATTTTCATACCATGTTGATTGTGAGGATTTGATCTCAATGGTGACGTCAAAACCTGAAGCTTCAGTTAGGTAGTAAAAGATGAGTTGAGGGTAAAGGAGTGAACCTGATACTCAGGTTGCTGCAGTGGGAGACTTACTCATAGACTCTAATTTTAAAAGTGCAACTACAGTTTTTCCTGGAGGCGTTGTTGGTGAAGAACACAGGAACCAAGTGAGTGTACACAGCTTTGGTGGTTAGGCGCACTCGAAAACAAAGTAATAAAACAGAAAGTCAAAGCATGTTTCAGATCATGCTGTCTCTAAAGAAGTCAACAAACTGATCCAATGGACCAGTTTTACATTCAATACCGCCTCAAGTGCTAAAGTGGTACTAGAGTGCACTGCAATTAAAGCTCAAATGAGAAGAGAGTGAAGAGACTGTAGTTTACATGTTGCAAATTTTGCATATTTAGCATCACAAAACCAGGCAAACGATATCAAAGATATTAAAACCCCACTTCCACTCACAAGTGCTTTTGTTAATTAGGTTAAACAAACTTTGCAGAACGTAAGTCATATTCTAATCAGATTAATGAGATATTGGTGCACACAACCTTTTTTCACATCAACATGTACAAATATTCTTGTGTGCAAGATACATCTTCTGGATGCACTGGGATGCATCATCAGTGATGTAACCTGGGGTCACTGGGTGTTTCAGGTCTTTCAAAATCAGACACCCTCGCCCTGGCGACCCAGCTGAGGTTGATCAGACCACAGCTTACATCCCAGTAGCAACCACCCATTTATCATCCCTCTTTATCCACAGCTATCTTGTGGCCTTCTCTGCAGCTTCACATGCAAATCAGATGGCCCTCTTCTTAGACACTCCTTTTAGACCCAGTTGGTAGAGGATTTGAAAGAGTGAGCATCCTGCAAAACCTCTACAGCCCACCTCTATTGGCTCGTATTGCGTCTTCCAGCCCCCTTCCTGGCACTTCTCCACCAGCTCCTGGTACTTTCTTTCATTTGCCTCTTCCATCCACTCTTCTCAGGGCTGTGAGTTCAAACACCATTATCTGTTTTGTTGTCTCAGAGATGATGATTATGTCTGGCCAGAGTGATGTTATAGCAGTATGCTAAGGCAACTTCAGCTGCTTCCTCAGGTCCACATGCAGCTGCCAGTCAGAGGCTGTGTGGAGGAGACCTGCCTTTATTCTTCACTGTAGACAGGGTTCCTCTTCAGCTTTAACAAAGGCAATTATTTTCTTCGGGGCAAGATGAAGTTTGCCAGGGATGATGGCATTGCATATGGTTTCTGCCACCGCCTTCAGCACTTGGTCAAGGAACCAGTGGTAGCGATGTTCTGCAAGGGCCTTTGGAACCAGTGGAAGTCTGCCTGCATGGTGTTTGCCCAGGTGACTTCCCGCTGTAGGACCCTCTCCCACTGTCCATGCCCTCTGCTGCCTGAGCTCCACTGTTCTACTCACTCATCTGTTGGACCTACTTCTGGATTATCTGGTGTTGGGCCTTGAACACTTGGGTCTCTGAGAAAACAACAAGCTAGCTCTTCTGGTGGCCAGTGTCTTAATTTAATTTGAGCAGGACAGATTTTCAGCAGTTTGAATGACAAAAAACATAAAATATGACTTTTTTTTCTAATTTCCAGTTAAACTATATGTAAAGTTTTTTTACTCTATACCTATGAACAGTTATTATGACAGTGCTAAACATTACTACATGGTTAAATAAATATTACTCAATTATTACTTTATCCATCTTCCATCTCCGTCTGGTTCGGCTCTGCGTCTCAAATCAAACACAAGCTACAACGAATAGTGCGATGTGCAGAGAAGATCACCGACTGTCCTCTCCCCACCCTTGAAGATCTCTATTCTTCTAGAATGAAGAAGAGGGTGGCAAAGATCATGGTTGACCCCACACACCCCGGCCACTCTCTCTTCCAGCGGTTACCATCTTCATGGAAACCAAAAGTGAGAGCCCTAAAGTCTCGGACTAAACGCCACCTCCACAGCTTCTTTCCCCAGGCCATCACCCTCCTAAACAAGTACCCGTCTCACATCCCTCCACTTTAAACTACTTTGAAACTGCTGCACCTGCACTTTATTATATCATATTATATCACATAATCTGTATCTACTGTATAACTACTGTATCTACTGTATAACTACTGTCCTCCAAAGAGACACTGCAGTCAGTACACAGTGCACTTTAACATTCATCTTAACATACTTAAACTACACTTTTGGTAATTTTGTATTGCTACTCAATTGTACCACCTACATGCACATAACTTATTGAACTTCTGCTTGTACTTTTTTATTTCATGTTCTTTATTATATTTTGTGTTTATATATAGTCTAGCTTTATTTTCTCATTCTATTTAAATGTTAAATGTTGACACCTGGACCAAGAAAAATTCCTTGTACCTCTGGTACTTGGCAAATAAAGATTCTGATTCTGATTCTGATTATTACTGATTATTTAAAGCCAGCCGTGGCCTGGTGTTTAGGGATCTATTCTTGTGACATGAAGGTCGCCAGATCGATCCCCAGGCAGGTCATGACTGAAGTGCCCTTGAGGCACCTAACCCCCAACTGCTCCCCGGGCACTGTGGATAGGGCTGCCCACTGCTTCAGGCACATGTCCTCACAGCCTAGTGTGTTCACTAGTGCATGTTTTTCACAGCACTGATGGGTTGAATGTTGATGTCAGATATCACTTTGTGCAATAACAAGTAGTTTTTCAAGTAATTTCAAGTAGTTGTTCCCTTTTTTATTTCTTTGTTTCTAACATGATTTAAATACTGCATACCATTAACTAATTAATCAATGCATGACAAACTGCTTAATACACATAATTAGCATTACATAACTCTCACTGTGTCCTATTTTCAATAGACACATTAAATAATTATTATCATGTAATTGTTGCCCAATAAAAATGCAGTTATTACTATGTCGGTGGTTCACGCTGGGGTCAGACACTGGTGATGCTCCTGATGTGAATACAGAGCAGTCTTGGGTGATGGCAGCTGTTTGCTGGTGGCATTATGTTTTATGGCTTTATTTTATGTTCTAATTTAAGCAGTTTCTTGCACATGGTGCAGCAGTCTTCAAATTCATTATTTGTGCCAGATTGCATTGATATTGCACTTGCCCATATTAGATTAACTTTAATATAAACAATCTGAATGTATTACTTCTTGAAGTAACTATTTTTTAATGAGAAGACACCACATGAGCCCATGCAACACTGTGTGATAGCTGAGTGAGCTCTAATCAATTCTGACCACTGCACAGTTTACATTAGTGATTATTAGTTCCATGTTCAATTTATTTTTTAGTTTTATTCCAACATGATCATATTTCCCCCAAAAAAACACATTTAAAATTGAGCTTGACGTTATTGCAACTTTAATAAGTAACATAAATTTCATTATCCAACTTTTGGAAAGATTGTTAAAACTGAAACGTACAAAAAAACCATGTTCTTACAGAATTAAAATAATAAATATCATCACTATCATTAGTTATGATTAATCGAGACATTACTGAACCCTTTATTAGTGTTTAGTACTGTCTTGTTTACTATAACAGATGTAACCTTATTGTAAAGGGTAACTTTAACAGACATTTGGGGAAAAATATAATTTTAAAAATTTGTACACCTGCCTAATTTTATTTAAATAATTATTGCACACTTTCTGTAATTCCTATAAACTTCATTTCACTTCTCAAATATCACTGTGTTCATCTGCTATATGATATATTTAACTGAAATTGCTGATCTGAACATCCAATGATTTAAAAAGGAAAATCATGAAAATTATCAGGGGTGCCCAAACTTTTTCATACCAATAGATGTTGTAGTTTGCTGCAGTGACCTACTGAATGTTAGGTGTTGACCAGGTCAAACTACACATGTTGTAATTGATAAAATGTGAACAGCTATTGTGAAATAATGCATAAATGTGACCCCGCCAGGGAAAACCAGGCCAAAGTCACTGGACAATTTTTTGAGATATCGTGTCAAAATCGTGTCACTCACATTAGTGACAAAACTTAGTCACTCAGTATTATTGCTGTAAATGAAAGGTAGTAAAGAAAGTCTCAGATATCTATTGGAGTACATATTTTGATCAAAAACAAAACTTAAATTCACAAAAACTTTTTTTGAAAAAAACCAATTTTGAAAAAAGAATGACTTTGACCTGGTTTTCCCTTTCGGGGTCACAAATGTTCTGTATAGTGGTTAAATTGATCTATGTAGTGTACAGTGGAACCTCAGTTATCGTTTGCTCTGGTTATTGTACAACTCAATTATTGTTGACTTTTTTCTTGCAAATTTTGTCCAAGTTACCGTTCATCCACCTGATTTTCATGGGCGTGCCCACGTGACTTGCTGCTAATTTCCCTAAAACACCCACGTATTCATTGTTCATTCTGTCTTTGTTTCTCATAGTTTTTCTTGCATTGTTTCTTGTTGTTTCTCTGGCTTTGTTTTTTCTGGTTTTGTTTCTTGTTTTTTCTCTGGCTTTGTTTTTTATTGTTTCTCTGGCTTTGTTTCTCATTGTTTCTCATTGTTTCTCTGGCTTTGTTTGTCATTGTTTTTCTTGCTTTGTTTCTTGTTGTTTCTCTGGCTTTGTTTTTTATAGTTTTTTCTGGTTTTGTTTCTTGTTTTTTCTCTGGCTTTGTTTTTTATTATTTCTCTGGCTTTGTTTCTCGTTGTTTCTCTGGCTTTGTTTCTCATTGCTTTCTGGCTTTGTTACTTATTGTTTCTCTGACTTTGTTTCTTGTTGTTTCTCTGACTTTGTTTCTCGTTGTTTCTCTGGCTTTGTTTCTCGTTGTTTCTCTGGCTTTGTTTCTCGTTGTTTCTCTGGCTTTGTTTCTTATGGTTTCTCTGGCTTTGTTTCTTATTGTTTCTCTGGCTTTGTTTTTCATGGTTTCTCTGGCTTTGTTTCTTGTTTCTTTGGCTTTGTTTCTCATTGTTTCTCTGGCTTAGTTTCTTATTGTTTCTCTGACTTTGTTTCTCGTTGTTTCTCTGGCTTTGTTTCTTGGTGGTTCTCTGGCTTTGTTTCTCGTTTTTTCTTAGATTTTGTTTTTCATTGTTTCTGGTTGTTACTCTGGCTTTGTTTTTTATTGTTTTTTCTGGTTTTGTTTCTTGTTTTTTTCTGGCTTTGTTTTTTATTGTTTCTCTGGCTTTGTTTCTTGTTGTTTCTCATTGTTTCTCTGGCTTTGTTTCTCATTGTTTTTCTTGCTTTGTTTCTTGTTGTTTCTCTGGCTTTGTTTTTTATAGTTTTTTTCTGGTTTTGTTTCTTGTTTTTTCTCTGGCTTTGTTTTTTATTGTTTCTCTGGCTTTGTTTCTCGTTGTTTGTCTGGCTTTGTTTCTCATTGCTTCTCTGGCTTTGTTACTTATTGTTTCTCTGACTTTGTTTCTTGTTGTTTCTCTGACTTTGTTTCTCGTTGTTTCTCTGGCTTTGTTTCTCGTTGTTTCTCTGGCTCTGTTCTCATGGTTTCTCTGGCTTTGTTTCTTGTTTCTCTGGCTTTGTTTCTTATTGTTTCTCTGGCTTTGTTTTTCATGGTTTCTCTGGCTTTGTTTCTTGTTTCTTTGGCTTTGTTTCTCATTGTTTTTCTGGCTTTGTTTCTTGTTGTTTCTCTGGCTTTGTTTCTTATTGTTTCTCTGACTTTGTTTCTCGCTGTTTCTCTGGCTTTGTTTCTCATTGTTTCTCTGACTTTGTTTCTTGTTGGTTCTCTGGCTTTGTTTCTCGTTTGTTCTTTGATTTTGTTTTTCAATGTTTCTGGTTGTTTCTCTGGATTTGTTTCTCGTTGTTTCTCTGGTTTTGTTTCTCATTGTTTTGTTGATAATGTTTAAGACAAACTAAAATACATTACACTAAAATGACAGTAAAATGACTAAAATACACAGTACAACCGCATGAACATGGGTGCAAAAACAAATAATGGCTGAGAACCCTGAGAACAGGTGTACAAAACAAAGGCTGCCAATAGTAACAGACCTCTCTGGACACATTTCCATATGCCAAGAAGAATCTTTAGTAAATTAAGTGTGATGTTAAATGTTCAGTTATCAATTTCATTAGTATTTGGCATTTATTTCTCACTGTTTTTGTATGTAAAACTATAGTTTTTCTATATGCAATATAATTTTTTTATATTTTGGAGTGTCTGGAACAGATTAATTGGATTTACATGATTTCTTATGGAGAATATTACTTCAGTTATGGTTCATTGCGGTTATCATCAGCCACTTTAGAATGGATTAATGACCAAAGCCAAGGTTCCACAATATGCGTGCTGATTGGAAGGTTACAAACTTTTCCCTCTCACACCTCAGATTATCCTTCACTTAAAAATATACTTCTGATAATGAAAACCATTCAAAATCAGGGCTAAACCAGATAGTCAACATGGGTAGTGCAGGCCTGTCTTTAGACACTGTTCATCCTCCTGATCCCGACTGCCAGACACTTTTGGAACAATTACTGAATGGGCCTGAATTACCGTGCTTAACTGGCATGCTTCTTAGAAGTCATTAGACCTATCATTAACTAAAATCCTATTGCAAGTAATTGCAGATAACCTTTGCCAAGACCCACCAAAGATTTGCAAAGAAAATAATTTTTAGACCTTGCTTGATACAGAGGAGTGATTAAAGTTGATTTCATTTAATCTCATCTCCCTCTATCTCTCTCTATTGCTGTCTTCATGTAATTAAATGGTATGATAGTTAATTACCACTTTTCAGCTGAGGAAAGTCAAATTCCATGAAATATCAGGTATAGATGCTAGCAAGACCAAATGCACTGAACCTGAATAAGAAGCAGAGAAATGTATGCATCTGTCTGATGAATTCAGTCATTCACAAGAAAAGTGAAACCCCACTTTAGCATCTGCTGCAGACAAAATAAAAAAATGAGTGGGTGAAAGAGATGAGGGGTACGAGCATATGTTCACTTTGCCCCAGGTATTAGAATGGCAGGTCATACACATGGACTTCGGTAAACATCCTGAATAATTCACACTAGTATTAATGCTGGTGTCTTGTGTGTGTGAGTAGTGTCACTGTTGGGATGCTGTAGCAGGATATAGAGATGGTACAATACCATTTTCCCCTTAATATCGATACCAATATTGATATCAGTCTTCGCAGTTTGAATTGTAAAAAGTTAAGCCAGCTTCCAGTGTTTGGGCTGCTACAGAAGACCAGCATCCTTCCAATCCAATCATTGATCAATGTGCTTGCACACAGAGAAATTTGACCTCTGCATTTAACCCATTCAGTGCAGTGAAACACACACGCTAGTGGTCACACTAGGGGGCAGTGAGCACAATCCTATCTATGGCACCCAGGGAGCAACTGGGGGTTAGGTACCTTGCCCAAGGGCACTTCAGTCATGTCATGCCAGGGGATCCAAACAACAATCGTAGGGACCCAAGACATGGTCCATAACCACCAGGCCATGGGTGCCATGGACATAAATTTGAAATATGTTCTATATTTAACTCTTCAAAAGTGAATTTCAGCATTTTCTGTTGGAATCTTCATGCCCAAATTTTAGGGTTTTTCTACAGCAACTACATGATACAGATCAAGCAATCCCTTTAAAGTACATTCTCCATTAAGTAAAACTCCATGTGTGTCCAGTTTTGTCTGTAATAGACCTGCTAATATCAGCCTTGTCTGCTATATGATTTTGACTCAGATTATCATAATTGAATTGTGCTGTTTACATAATTATGTAATCTGTTGACTAATAATAGTCTTAAACAATAAATAAATAAATAAATAAATAAATAGAACAATCTTCAAAGTAAGCAATTTTTAATTGAACAATTTCATGTAAATGCATCATGACTAATCAAGCACTCAGGTGTGTAGCTAATCAAACAGCTAACAATATGAACCTAAAGTGTGTCTTTTCTCAGTCAGGTGAACACTCATTAAAACAGAAATTAGTATCAGTATAATTGTTTTGAAAATTCAGCCATTTAAAATGAAGGAATTGCAATTTTAAGTGTAATACTTAACTAATGCATTGTTTACTGCTGGGCCATTTGTGGCTGTTGTTGACTTTACATTATGTTGTGCTGAGGGGTGAAACTGGTACCACAAGCTCATATCACATTCTGTAAACTATACACAAGGTCTATTTCTTCACTTGTCTGTTGAGGTGAACCCAAAGTGGGGTGTCAAGTAAGAGTTTCCCAAACTCAACATGTGTGAGTTTTAGCCATACCCTTTACCTCAAACTGTACTTATTATGTCTCTGACTCTAGGAAGGTGCAGACTAACACAGGCCTCCTCTGATGTATGTGAAGTCAAGCTCCGCCTCTTTTCCAACTGCTGCTGATACATTGCTGCTGGGGAGCCAACACGCTCAGAGAAATGCGCAGGATCCTGAATTCTGATGGTTCACCTTACAGACTCATGAGTCAGCCAACATTACTTAGTAGTGCTGGGGAGAGAGTGCAATCTTACATAGTAAATCTGCCAGTGTTAAATCAACACTATTACAGTTAAATTAACACTGAGAGTGTTACATTTTGACACCCTCAGTGTTAATTTAACTCTAATAGTGTTGATTTAACACTGGCAGATTTATGGTGTACCCTCCCAGAGAGCATGAACAGGATTCAAACTCATGATCCTCAGATCATAGTGACAGCACCTTAGTCTGCTAAGCCACTCGGGGCCTCATTCAGGACTTTTCTGAGTTTTAAAAAAAGGTTATCCCAGTCATGACACTGTATGCATTAGACTTTATATGCAGACTCAGTAACTGTTATTTCAGAAATAGTTACTGTTACAGTATAATTTTAGGGGCCAAACACACATATGCAAATATATTTGAACATGTTTTTCCCTGCATTTGAGAAAACATCATTTATGGTCAGTGAAAATTGAGGTCATTGTAAACACTTTTCAGGTAGGAGATTATAAAAACATATCTGTGTTTTTGTGTGGACGGTTTTTTAAAATGCTGATATTATATCATTATTCTGCACAGCTTGAAACTGTTTTCATTTACTGAGCATGCAAAACATGACTGGGCTGTTAATCTATCCTCGGCTATGAAGCTAACTGAATTTAGCTTTATATTTTCATTACACATCAGTGCAGATGAGTTACAATCTACTGCCCTCTTAGTTTTTAAACCATTCATTCATTCATTCATTCTTTCAGCCTATATTTAAGGTATTGAGCTACACACCTCATTTACAATATAGCCGAGTAACAAAAAGAAAAAAGACAGGAAAAGAACACAAATATAAAACAAAATGAATAAACATACAAAAAGGGAAACAAAACAAACAAAAAAACAGTTAAATTACTGAAACTAGGCAGCGAGTGGCCTCAACAGCCGGGGCTGAGAGAATGTAATTGTCTGTGCTCTCTCTGGGTGGGTAGATGGCACTCTCTCTCCATCATTATATAAGTAATGTCTGCTGGCTCTGGTGTCTGTTAGCTGATATATCAGAGCGGGGATGCTGCGCTTTCCTCTGAGCATGCTGGTGCCCAGTGACAATTTATCAGCAGCAGTTGGTAAAAAGGCAGAGGCTGACTTCACATGCATGGCAGTAGATATCTGCTAGTCTACACCTTCCTACCAGTTGAGAATTACCAGTGATTGGGAGAGTCCTAGTGGATGGGTGGGTCGACTGGCTACTACTATATTGGTGGATGGGAGGGGGCAATTGGGTCAAAATAAAAACAAAACAAAACAATAAAACAACTAACATTTGTACATTTTTCCTATTTTAAAATAAGGAAAACTTAAAATTCCTTAGGGAAAAAAAATTAAGTATGCTTTAGACATCTCTGCATGATATTCCAAGTTACAGTTGCCCTATTGCCCCAATAATACTTTTTTAAAGCTTAACACACACAGGCAGCATTTCCAACATAATCCACTCATTTGAGCATGAGTAGAGCTTTTATTAAAATACAGCAAAGAAGAGCCTTACATCAAGTTAGAAATGCTAGTAAAACTCTACTTCTCATCTCTTCTCATGACTGTTCTTCTATTTTAGAGTCAGTGGCAGTCATGTCAGCACCAGGTGGTCTAAATGTTGCACAATATGTACACTCCTAATTTCTTCAGGAGGCATTTCTCTTTTGCCCCTATTGGTCTGGCATGTGACAGAAAGATCTTTAAAATGCTATTGTATAGGTTAAATTGATATTGCAGAAAAAACTCATTAAAAAGATCCAGATATGTCTGTACAAGGTCTTCCACTGCTTATCATCAATGTGTTTATATTTTTAGAATATTACTCATACATCACAAAATAGAACTAAAAATGTACATCCAGATGTTTTGCCTTTAACTGATTCAGAGTTCATGTGAGCTAATCAGTGACACGTGAGTCACATTTAGCCATCAGCATGGGCAGAGTGATATCCAGCTGTTTCTGTAGTGATATTGATTTTCCTCCTCCCTCGCCATCGGATAAAGAGATAAGAAGCAGCAGAACCCTGTTGTTTGAGGATAATAAACAGTTAATTAACTGCAATGAGATGAGCTCATAGCATCACACTGACATCCTTCCTGTTTCAAAGTTAAAATAGATATCACAGAAATACCACAAAACCACTTTTTTTCTTGCTCAAATGTCACACATTCTTTAAAATAAAGAAAACTTAAAGGAACTAAAATAAGAATAAGTAGTTTAATTGCTGTATCTTCTGATGTGACTCATTCAATCATTGTGAATAATTCAAAAACATCTAAAGACTGTTATAGTGTTAAAAGTATACAGCAAGAGTCAAAAGTTTGGACATTCAGTTTTGGTTTGTTTAACACTTTTAAGTTTACTACATGATTCATTTTGTGTTCACTCACAGTCTGGATGACTTCAGTGTTCATTTACATTGTAGGAAAAAATGTATGAACTGTATTTGGATTTGTAGTTGTGATAATACAGTCTGTGTGACTAACATTATAAATGCTTTACAAAATTAATTAATGTACTTTTCAACTTTACACTTAACAGGTATCTCAACAAATAGCCCATAAATTATAACGTACATTAGGTTCCCCAAAGACAAACTCAAAGGAGTCCAAAAATGCTAACCATGCTTAAAACAAATTAATGCAAGGGGAGGCTATTTAGCATGATTTAATTCCAAAATCATTGCAAGCAAGTATGTTAATTCTGCAGCCATGTTTGCAACACCACCAGGCTGTTATTTCCAGTCACTCAAGATCAGACTTCAGTCTCTTTGAATGGGAAGAGAATGAAATTCTCAAAATTGAAGGTCAAATTACTATTTAAAAACATATTTAAAATTGCTCATGAAATGTAACAAAATCTCATTAATAATGTGAAGTATTTGGCTCAGTAACACACACACAAACACATAACCAGCAAACTGATCATTTCATTTTTTCTAGAAGGGTGGGACTTTCTCTGCAAACAGACATCTCGCTTTGTTATGAGCTTTCCCATTCATATTCCACCCAGTGACCAACAATGTTTCTGCTTTATTCTTTATAAACAATACTAGCACATATATGCAACATATTCTACAACTTAACTTTGTAATTCCTGTATACGTTATTATGTTAGGGTGTTATTCCTGTATACGTTATTATGTTATTATGCTACAAAAACTAGAATATCATGAAATATGAAATGTGAAATATGAAATATGAAATTTATACTGTAACTGTATAGTAATGTACTATTTACTAATAATATTTTAATAACTTTGGACACATTTGATAATCTGGACATGCTGATCAACTGTAAAGCAAAACAAAAAAAGGCATTTGATGTGTAATGAAAATAAAATGACAGTTTACCTTTTTGAAATAAATCTCTAACTACTAATATTTTAACAATAATCTATTTTTGTTGTGTGTTATTGCTCTTCATTACACAGCTGCATCTCAGAACATTAGAATATAATTTAATTCAAGTTCATTTATTTCAGTAATTCAATGAATTAATAATTTTAATACATAAATGTTGTTCTGCTGAAAAGTATGTACAGTATATACACTCAGTAAATGTATGTACAGTTTATACACTCAGTAAATGTATGTACAGTATATATTCTCAGTAAACGTATGTACAGTATATACACTCAGTAAACATATGTGCCGTATATACTCTCAGTAAATGTACGTACAGTTTATACACTCAGTAAACGTATGTACAGTTTATACACTCAGTAAACGTATATACAGTATATACACTCAGTAAACGTATGTACAGTATATACACTCAGTAAATGTATGTACAGTTTATACACTCAGTAAACATATGTACAGTATATACTCTCAGTAAAAGTATGTACAGTATATACTCTCAGTAAAAGTATGTACAGT
>BRDA01008093.1:7571-19163 GCA_036984385.1 Crenuchus spilurus | reverse complement strand
AACCACTACTGGTACAAGCAAAAATATATTTTTAGTCATTTTTCTGGAGACAAGAGTATTTTAGCCAATTATAAAGGCAAAACGACTGACAAGACCATATTACTGTGCATTTTTTCTGTGAAATAAATTTGAATGGTTTAAAAATTTAGGTCACGACTTGATGATTAAGGACAAATGTACCCACACTTACAAACATGAAGGTGCACCATTTGAGTTTGAACCACTGCAGTATCCCTGGGCTAACTAGTCAACACAAGCTCTCTCATATTCATCATTGACACAGAAGTCCCAACCAGCATTATACCACCATTAACGCCAACTCACTGTATATCCCCGTCACCACTTTGGGTTTCCCATCCTTATTACTTTAGCCATTTCTAACAAATGTCACTGTCTGTACTGCTAATGTTAATTTGGCTTTTTTGCTACAAGGAATAACGTTAGCTAACGTAGCATTAACCTCATAGACACAGGTTGAGGTAGCCTAGCCAGGGGCTCACTTTTCTCATTTCTCCTCGCTGCTTTATCCCTGCATATTAAGTAGCCATGTGGGTATTGTGTCGAGTGAATAGAATTGCAATGAATTACTATATTAAGTAGCTATGTGCACATTTTGTAGTGTATTCTACGTATACCTAAAACTCTGAAGTGATTTTTTTACTGGTGAAATTTATACTGGGGCACTGCAGATCAATACTGGGGCATGTGCCCCAGTAAAATATGTCTGGCGATGCCCCTGTTCATGCGAAATGTAGGAAGTAGTTCATGACAGAGAATGGAGCCTTATGTATCATGCATGTAATGCCTCTTGCATCACTGGCAAAATTAGCTAGTAAGTTTTTATTAACACCCGCCAAAATGATTTTTTACCCGCATTTGGCGGGTTGGCGGATGTTAATTTAGAACCCTGCCTGTATATAGAGAGAGAGAGTGACAGGGTGAGTGAGTGAGTGAGTGTGTGTGTGTGTGTGTGTGTGTGTGTTGCACTCTGGAGGGAGAGATGAGGAGGAATGAATTACAAGTGATACTGCAGATCTAACAAGTGCTTGTATTTACATCAGTTAGCAATCGTAAAAAAAACACGTTGATCAGTGATCACGTGAACTGCATGCCTTCAGTTCTGGTCCACTTTACACTGTACGCCTTACACAGCGTAAAATAGTCCCAAACATTAGACATTTTTGGCCTTTTATGCACACCAGTGTCAACATTTTCTGCCACACAGAGAGAGCAAAATAAATCATGCCACCTTAAATCTTTGAAATGTACATCAGCTCAATGTAAAACAATGATACTAGAACTGCGCAGTAGTCTACACAGCGGGAATGATACGATAGCAGAGAGATTTAAAATAGACGGACTTTGAATTAAATGAAGCCTCGAGGCAAAGAATTTTAACATTTTTTGTAATTGAAGTATTCAAATTACTCTATCAACTCTTAATCTTAATCATTTCAGCCCTACTCAACACTGTGGTTAAGCAACAAAACAAGATCTGATGACATGTATAGGATCTATAACATAACTAAAATAAAAAAAAAACTAGCATGGAGTCAACACAAGTGGCAAATACAATGACTGACAAAGAACAGAGAAACACGAGGGAGGTATATAGCGAAAGTAATCAGATAGTAAATGAACCAGCAGGGCTATGTGATGAACAAGACATATGATGTAGGTGTGTAAGGAGACATGACGTGAACATAAACAAAAGCATGTGAAAGGATGGTGCGTGTGAAACAACCAAACACAAAGCACATGGACAAAGCCGGGGTTATTGAAGAGGCTGAGGCGGGGGGAATGACCGGAGAGTGATTTCAATGGTGCGGGTGATTACTGTACATTGCTATATACTGTGATTGCACTGTAGTGCCACATCTGCAAATTACATTTTTATTCATTATTTAATACAAAAAGGTAAACTGTCTCATACTTTATTACACATAAAGTGACACACTCACAGTTTTAATGTAGGTCAGTGTGACTTATATCTCAGATGATGAGAATATGTGATGGTGAGTTTGAGTAAATGAATATAAACAGTATAAATACTGTGTATCTCTCAGAGCTACAACTGTCACATTCACTAATATCAACACTAGAGAATAAATAAAATGAAACAATCATCATTTTGACAATACAGTACTGTAAAAATCAGCACTGCAAAAGCAACACACACACACACACACACACACACCTTCTTCTGTATATTCTATGCAATCCTGATTGCACCACATCAGGTTGGAAACCCCCCCAAAAAAAACAATCAACACAATGACTTTACAGCTTCAAATTAGTCAACCTTTAGACCATCACGTCTCCAAGAGCAATTGTGTGTGTGTGTGTGTGTGTGTGTGTGTGTGTGTGTGTGGGAGCAGCACTGTTCTCATTTCCACAAAGTTAAGTGTAGGTTTGTATGTCGTAACCCTTCAATCGCATGCTGCAGCTGAAAATCACGAGCTGGAGCTGTTCTGCACCACACAGTGAGGTGTACGTGTGTGTTTGAGTGAGTGTGTGTGTGTGTGTGTGTGTGTGGGAGCGTGGCTGTGCTACTTTTGTGCTACGACTGCACTTATTTCCATATAAGTGTAGGTTTGTGTGTCATAACCCACCGACCACATGTTGGAGCTGTTCTGCAAGTGCTTTGGCACAAGCGTGACTCTGTGTGTATGTGTGTGTGTGTGTGTGTGTGTGTGTGTGTGTGTGTGTGTGGGCTCGTAGAGAAAAGAGTTACCAAGGAAACAATTACTGTACCTCCGCTCTGGGGGACGAGAGAAGGTCCGTTTTGGGCTTCTCTGTTTTTCTGGAGAGAAAGAGAGAAAGAGAGAGTTAGAGAGAGACACACACAGAAAGAGAGAGAGAGAGAGAGAGAGAGAGAGAGAGAGAGAGAGAGAGACAGACAGACAGTCAGAGAGAGAGACACACACAGAAGGAGACAGAAAGAGAAAGGGAGACACACAGACAGAGAGAGACAGACAGACAGAGAGAGAGAGAGAGAGAGACAGAGAGAGAGACAGACAGACAGAGAGAGAGACACACACAGAAGAAGACAGAAAAAGAAAGGGAGACAGACAGACAGACAGAGATAGAGTCTGTAATTGAACTACAGTGCACCTGTATGCTTAGTGGAACTAAAATGAGACAATGAACGGAGTCGAGAGAAGAAGAGAGATCTACAGAGAAACAAATGTAAATGTAACCTACATAATCCTAAATCCTTAAAGACAGCATGAAGCTGTATGTGGGGGTTTGATTATGTAAACCTGACTTTCTCTTACAACTTAACTCTTCACACTCATTGTCCACTGACCATGGAGCAGCAGCAGGGGGCAGTAAACAGGGCTCAAAGTTTAGAATTTAGGAAATCTGACTTCATGCATGAAAATCCTCACTTATTAACGTTTGTCTTATTGGACAGCATGAAGCAGCGGGCGTGTAGAAGTGATCCGATCTCAGAAGACGGAGCTTTACAGTGTCCAGCTGCAGGGTTGGACAAGCGCAACGTTTGCCATCTTTTATACTGAACATGTCCAAAAGTATGTGGACACCCCTTATAATAAATGCATTTGACAACTTTATGTTGTACAGATGTACAGATAGCTTGTCCAGTCCATAAGATAAGTACCACCAATAGACTAGGACTAAACATCAACCTACTGGCACCATGTTTAATGCCAGGTGTGACTTTTAGGATGTGGAAAGCCAGTAGAGATGGTCACTCCAAATAAAGTAGGATCAACTTTGCAAATAGTCTTAATTCCAAAAAGAGGTGTCCCAATACTTTTGTCCATACAGTACATGATTTTAATAATGACTTCTACTCAGTGAAGCTGCTCTTTAATCATTAGTGTGGAGGCAAATATAAGAAGTAATATTCCTACACTCTCCGTGTGGGGGGTCGGAGGCGCCGGAGCACTCTGGGCACCTGCTGGCTGTCGGATTCAGTCTGATAGAAAAACATTCGGATCAAATCGTCCAGCAGCACCCAGGTAGGCAAACACAGCAACTTCTGCCAAAAAGAGAAAAAAGGGGAGAGAGGGAGGAGGAGGAGGTGAAATAGCTCCAAAGCCAAAAGATGTAATCAAAGGGAAACTGCATTTGTAATAAATCAAATTAAACTCTCTAAATCAATACTGTGAGACTTAAACAGAGACAAGTGAGGGTCACAGAAAGAAGAAGTCAGCATTAAAAAGAGGAACTTTGGGCTTTCTGGTCATTAAATTAAAAAGTGTGAATAAATCTAAACCCAGACACACTAACAGATGGGTGTGAAGGGAGCAGATGCAGTGTCTTCTTAATTAAAATGAAGTTTACAATCATATATTAAAATATAATGAAGATAAAATGACAATTTACCTTAATTATTTACAATAATATAATACAGTGTATAGTAGTGTAGTGGATGTTCGTTAACCTGGACACAGGAGTACTCCATGATTTCTTAAATATCACCTAATAAGGGGGCCCAGCAGTGACACTGTTAGCACTTTTCCACCAAAATAACTGGTTCTTGAACTGGTGCCGTTCGGGCTTATGAGAACCTCGGTGCTTTTTAGTGAACCAGCCCGCGTTTCCACTAGTTGAACCGAGGATACGTCATGGTGTACGTCGTCAGCGTCAGCGGAGCGCATCAACTACTTGCGAGCGTTTGTGCTCTTGGTACAAATGCTTATTTCACTTCACAAGTCAAATCTCGTCTTCCCTCGTCCAGCTCCACTGCGCGATAGCTCCTTTTTGGAATTTCTGTAGTCCTTTTTTAGCTTATTTAGCTAATTTATCACTCGCTCTCTTGAACGAACAAAACCTGCCCGAGCTAAATCCTCCACCAGCTCGCTGTTGAGTTTCTCCTTTCTAATACTCCCCTCAAGTTTCTCCTGAAACTCCGGAGAACACCAAATAGATAACAAAAACTGAGTTTCTTCAGTGGACCACTGTACACTACGAGTCGCCTCAGTGCGCAAATGCGTTTGGTTCGCACTGAAAAACCAAGTATTTTTTGGTTCCCGCTGCGAACGAACGTTCCTAGTTCGGGGCGCTATTTTTGTTGGTGGAAATGCGCCGAACATTTCAAAATTAGGTTCTTGAACCAGAACGGTGCCGGTTCCGTTGGTGGAAAAGCGCTATATGAGCAGAAGATCACAAGTTCGAATCCCAGTCATACTGTTTGTCCTGGGCGGGTAGTTGGCGCTCTCTCTCCCCATCACTCACACATTGCAATGTCCGCTTGGCTCAGGCTACTGGCTACTGATTGGTCTAATCAGAGCTGGGAATCCTGCACTTTCCTCCGAGAGCGTTGGCTCCCCAGTGACGGTGTATCAGCGGTAGTTCAAAAAGAGGCGAAGGCCGTATCACACGCAATGGAGGAGGCTTGTGCTTGACTCCGTCCTAGAGTCAGGGACATTGCAAAAGTGATGGGAAGAGTCTTAACGGATGGGATGGGCTAACTGGCTACTACTACATTGGGAAGGGGATAAAATTGGCAAAAAGTAAAAAAAATTTTTTTAAATATCACCTAATAAACTCTAATAATAAAGATTTCACTTTGTATCATGGATGCAATGTCCACTACACACTCAGTGGCCACTTCATTAAATACACAGGGTTTCTCTGTATACTTCCTGTTCTTCAATGGTCAGGACCTCCACAGAGCAGGTGGATCATTCTCAGTGACACTGATGTAGTGGTGATGTGATAGAGCTAATGGAAATGTTATGTCCACTCTATTACTCTCCTTCATCCACCTTGTAGACAGAGACAGTAGCTCAGCACAGTTTGTGTTGGTCTTCTAGTCCTGACGCTGTCGGCCGATTGCTGCACTGAGATATAGTGGAGGTAGTGCACCACGTCAGTGTCACTGAGAATGATCCACCAGCTCTGTGGAAGTCCATAGAAGAAGGAAGTATACAGAGAAACAGATGGACTAGTGTGAAGCTCACCTTCATATACGTGTTAAGCTCTGGGATTCTGTTCTCCGCAATTTCCTGCTTGTTGCCCATAAACACTTTCCCTGCAGGACAAACGAAGAAATTAACACAATAACTAACCAGACATTTAGAAATTCATTCCCATAAGAAGCCAAAAAGACAATCAAATCGTGTCCCCAGGCCGGTGTAATAACTTTATGGGTAATTACAACCCAAGCACCAGAACCTGAACGTTACGGGAAATTGCCGCTCAATTGATCTATTTACTTAAACCTGTCGGATACAGCACGTTGATGTGCTCTAAAATAATGACCATCAGTAGCCCACAAGGCCATCAGTTCAGACCTATCGGCTGAATCTGTGTTAACGAGCCTGCCCTCATCTCTCTCCTTCTCCATCAGTCTCCCTCTTACTCATTCCTTGCTAATGGACTGAGCTGATGGGCTCCATAATCCTAATTAAGCTCCGGGGTTCTATATTTAACACCAGAGGGCTTCAAAGTGAAGAACGAGAGGAGAGTAGGACAGATGCAGGGCCATTATCTTGTTTCAACATTACTCCGCTCAGATCAAACAATCTTCGCCTGCTTCGCCAATTACGCCACTAATGTGCTTTGTTCTAATTATATTCCATATTGTCTTGTCAGCGCAGGACAATTTATCATCATGCAGGGAGATACAATCGCTGTTCATTCCAAAGTACTTCATTCAGGCTGTTCAACAAGAGCCTCCAGGCTCTCTCTTTGAATGTTGGACACCATGGATGTATGCTTGTTGGACTGAAGCTGGGTTACACATCATAATTTGAGCCTGAACGAGTTGAGTAAAATATCTAATTGCAACTGATATTGCGATTGTGATCTAAATTGGGGAGCCTATAGTTACAGAGGTCCAGTTCCATTTTTTCAGAGTCTGAGGCTTGACCCCTGACTGTGGTGCACCAGATAGAACAAATTCATACATTTGTAAACAAAGACACTTCCAGATACTTATACCCAATAATGTTCTGATATGTCTGTATTAAACTAAATACTCATCACTGTCTTTAACATTCATTCATTCATTCATTATCACACCCGCTAAATCCTTATCAGGGTCGTGGTTAGTCCCCTACCCCCTCACTGGGCGCAGGGCAGGGCATTACACTATTCAACTAAGCCCAGGACAGGGCGTCAGTCTATCACTGGGTGAACACACACGCACACACATACATGCACACACATGGACATTTTAGAGTAGCCAATTCACCTGACCTCCATGTTTTTGGACTGTGGGAGGAAACCGGAGTCCCCGGAGGAAACCCACGCAGACACGGGGAGAACATGGAAACTCCGCTCAGATGTGGACTCGAACCCAACACCTCAGCGCTGAGAGGCGAATGTGCTAACCACTAAGCCACCGTGTCTTTAAACCAAATGTTTTTTTTTTCAGACACATTTTTGCATTTTTACACTTTAACATGTCAGTTATTTTTAAATGCAATCTCTGTAATTCATACACAAGTCTACTGTCAACTACATACAGTAAAATACTGTAAATACTGTAAATTATGATGCCAAAATAGTGAGACTAATGTTTTCATTTGTGTTTAACAGTTTAATTTTAGAGTGCAGCTGTGAACTACAGCTGTATCTGTGGCTAATCTGGTGGTGCTGAATATTGACAGATAGGAAGCAGGACCAGATTATTTACAGGTTGTACTAGTTACTCATAGTGAACAAATTGTTAATCACAGTTATTTACATGCCACTAAATTGTCAGATAAAACTTTGTCTCTGTCAGTAGCTAAAAAACAAAAACAAGTTAACCAATGCAGCTGCTTTAGGTTGTATATTGACAGTTGTTTAAAATATATTTTTAGTTGTATCTAAAATATTATCTTTTAGGTCATTAGACACAACAATTGTCAGAATATGGCCTCTGTGTGTGTGTGTGTGTGTGTGTGTGTGTGTGTGTGTGTGTGTGTGCGTGCGTGCGTATGTATAATATGGTGAAAAAATTGTGTGGGCATAGTCATGTAAAGTGAGCCGGTGAAAATGCAGTCGTTAACATCACTCTATTAAAAATATAAGGTGTTGAATGGATACTGAAAGATTAGAGCAGCAGCTTGTTTTATCATGTTAGCCAATCAGGGTGCAGATTTTTTCTGCTTGATTTGATTGTTGATACTAAATAACAAAATAAATAAAAGGTTCAGTTTCTAATTAGCGTTATCTTAATGCAATTTACATTTGCAACAATGCAACATTTACAAGCAACAATTTAGTGAGGCTGGGTCGAAATGAGACTGAGACTGAATCGAGACCAATCTAAAGACCACAAATGAGCAGTCTCTGTCTTAACTCAGTTTCAACCTCCTTTGGACTCGGTTTTGTCTCGACCTCAACCGCATTTCGACTTGATCTCATCTCGGTCTCAACCTCATTTGGCCTCTGTCTCATCTCATTCTCAATTCAGTTGGACTCAGTCTTATCTCAATCTCTACTTCATTTGGATTTGGTCTTATCTCGGTCTCAACCTCATTTGGGCTTGGTCTCGTGTCAACCTCAACCTCATTTGGACTTGATCTTATCTCTGTTTCAACCTCATTTGGCCTGTCTCAATTCATTTGGAATCGGTCTTGTCTCAATCTCAACTTCATTTGGATTCAGTCTCCTTTTGGTCTCAACCTCATTTAGGTTCGGTTTACAGGCGAGCGCTGTATCCTGATAGATTCATTTAGAGACCGTCAGCCTGGTTGAAAGAGAACAGTTGAGTGGAGAACAATGATTAAATTTTCTTTAAAGCCTGAGACAGTAAAACCCAATACAGAGAGCTTCTGTGTGTGAGTATTTATGTGTCAGTATGTATAAGGACTGAGGTTTTGCAGGGAAGGGAGTGGCAAAGCTGTTTAACTGGGTAATTATTTGTCTCTCCTGGGCACACTGCAGGGAGGTGTTTAGCAGTAACCTGCATTCTGACAGACATTAATGGTGTTTCTTCACTGGGCAGTGCACTACATTATACTACAGTTACAAACTGGTGATCACGCTTTGTGTTGTCATTTCTGCTATAAAGTGACGTACTGTACTTCAGGACCCACGCAGGACCTACTTGTGGTGAATTCAATGCAGTGATAGACCGATTAATTTGGCCGATTATTGCCAATTTTAGATATCCAATATTGGCCACTAAAGAAAAAAATGGCCGGCAGCCTTATCAAAGCAATGTTAGCGCTCCCCCTAGTGCCAATGTCACCATGCTACAGGCAATGACTGCTAAACCTCTCCTTTCATCTTGTATTTTTTTATATGTATAGATTCATTTTTAGATTTAAACAACATACGGGTGGCACTGAGGCTTGGCGTTTAGCATGCTCGCCTCTCAGCACTGAGGTCTTATGTTCGAGTCCCCATTGTGGGTGGAGTTTCCATGTTCTCCCCCTGTGTGGGACAGTTTCCTCCAGTTTGATCCTGTTTGATCCCACATGTGGAACTGGGTACTCTAAATTGTCCCGGTGTGTGTGCCTAGTGATGTATTTGTGATCTGTCCTGGGTTTAGTTACAATGTCCTGCCCTTGGTGAAGGTGTAAGGAATTCACGATGACCCTGACCAGGATAAAGCATAAGATAAATGGACAGATGGATGGAGATATACAACGGTATGTGCATTATATATCAGCCATCACTTGATATACACTTTAAAAACCCATATCGGTCAGATAGATGAGTGGAGCATTGCTCAACCCCAACAGAAACACACCCAAAAACACAGGGGGCTGTAAAGGACATACTGACCAGGCAGAGTGGGCAGCATGCAGGTGTAGGATCCTGACTGTGTTTCAGTGGAGAACTTCTGCTCCAGGCTCTGATGCAGAGCAAAGAACTGCCGATACCTGCGGTAGATCAGATACTTACTGCCTCCCTTAGTCTTCACCTCAATCACAAACCGCTACAAGATAGAGAGATAAATAGAGAAAGTGAGAGTGAGGGGTATGGGGGGGTTGGGGGGGGGAAGAGAGAGAGTAAATGAAATGAACGTTAGCACAACTTAAACCTTGTGCATTTAAACTGTATGACAGAGTTTCCAAAACTCACTGAATCACTTTTGCTGTAAATATTTAGACAGATTAAGGGTCTTGTAGCTCATAAACTTTACACAGTTTACTGTCAGGTTTACTCTCAGGAGGTTTACTCTCCTCATCCTTCGCAGAAAGTGAAGGCACTGCTGTGCACTTTTGACTAGAGAGGTAGTGTTTGTTGACCAGGTCAAGATTTCGGTGAGGTGAACCCCCAGAAACTTTTTACAAATTCCACAATGTTGCCATGGATTGTGAGTGGAGTGAGTACAGTAGCTCTCCTCCTAAAGTCAACAGTGATCTCCATTGACTTGTTGACATTTAGCGACAGGTTGTTATTGTAGCAACAGACAGCAAATTGGTTAACTTCCTCTCTGAAAGCTGATTCGTCTACAGACAGGAAGTCAACCAATATTTGATATTGATTTATATTGCGTATAATTGTGTATCTTTCCCTCTTTCCCTGTATTAGTAATGGTTTTGTTTTGACAACGAATGAACTGAAGAGTAGTTTGGATGCTAACCTGTCTGTGCTAGCTGAGATAATTCTCTTAATGGAAACAAAGCACTGTTGTAAGTCGCTCTGGATAAGAGTGTCTGGCAAATACTGTAAATGTAAATGTAATACAAATGATGCTAGGGCACACTCTGTGAAATGAAACATGGCTTCTTTTGCTCATTATGGCTGTATGAAGCAAGATATGGTTTAGGTAGTTTCAAGTACTAGTGCATAAAACACTATCATGATGAGGAGAATAGGTGATATTAGTTAATAAACAAAATCACTAGACTATAAGATATGTGTAAGCATTTTTAACTATTATGTCTTTTATATGTCAGTACATATAAAAGACTCTGTTTCATTGAATAAAGTTGAAGGTTTCTGACTGTTTATGATCACACAGAAAACACCACTTAAAATATAAACAGTTACATTTTTGTTTGTGTTCAAAAAAAGAAGAGAAATGTTATATCTCTTTAGTTCTCTTTGACTTACATAGTAAACAATAAAGCCTGTTTTCTCCTCAATGTCTGCGATGGTGGCGCTGATAGGAATGTTGTCTGGCAACTGTTCAAAATCACTGAAAATAAGTCAAAAGAGGTCAAATTTAAATGACATGGTTGTTCTGGGGTCATTTCTTCTTCTGCAGGAGCTCCAGATCCATCATGTCCGTGTTCTTCTCCTCCTCTGACTGAATGTTCAATGATCAGTCCTGTCTGATACTAATCTCTGGTGTTAAAATAAAGATTTTTGTATTTAGACTCCTAGTGCACAGATCCGCCAAAAACATTCACAAACCAGCACATATTACTGCTTTTAAAGAGTCTCAATCATCTGCTTGGTCTGGATGGACTTGGTCTACTTGGTGTCCAGACTTGGGATAATTTTATGTGGAGGAAACAGAAACTGAAATGGGGGTAAAAATAGACTGATTATATTCACAGCTACAATTTATTGCATCACTGTGAGCTATTTACAGTCCTGATCTTACACACTTTATATACAGTAATTAAATAATACAAACCGGATTCCAAAAAAGTTGGGACACTAAACAAATTGTGAATAAAAACTGAATGCAATGATGTGGAGGTGCCAAAATCTAATATTTTA
>BRDA01008091.1:0-16452 GCA_036984385.1 Crenuchus spilurus | reverse complement strand
GCAACGTCAACAGCTAAACAGCACCCCCTAGCATCCGGGAGCACTTCCGGTGTGTGTTTTCTTGATGTTGTGCTGCACTTGATGTTGTTGTGTTGCGCGTTTTTAATGGCGTTGTGTTGCGCATTTTTTATGTCGTTGTGTTGCGCTTTTTTAATGTTGCCCTGCACTTTCTTAATGTCATTGTATTGTGATTTTTTTGTTTGAAGCATTTTCTTAATGTCGTTATGTTTTCCATTAATGCTGTTGTGTTCTCAGCTTTTGTTTTTGCTTTGTAAATGTTGTTGTGATGTGACTCTGTGGGCCACCGTAGAGTATGCTATCAAGGCAGTACTATTAGATTCTTTCAGGACTTCACCGCAGAGCTCTCCCAGGCGCGGGCTGCATTTAGTTCAGTGAAAGCTGCGCTGTACAAAGAGCGAGTTCGGTTCAACCTGCTCTACCCAGCATGACTGAGAGTGTCTACTAAGAATGGTTATAAATTATTTGACTCTCCCGAGGCTGCACAAGCGTTCTTTAAAGAACAGTTCAGTCACTGATCTCACTGGTTCGCTGATGGAGATAAATACTGGGTGAGATAATGTGACTCTGAATGAGAATTACTAGGAGCAGATGCTCTTAAGGTTCTGGAATTTATTAATCTCTTCTTCATTATAAAACACTCCTAATTTGATCAGGTGGATTACACTGTAATTTGTTGATTATTAACAGTTTGTTTTAATATGCTATACAGTGTACCCGAGCCCAGAGTTCCTTCTGAATGGGTAAAGGATGCAAATAATTTGGTCACCACTGTTGCAGTTAAGTTGATTGTGTTTCATAGAGGGCTGAGACCTGATATCCTGAAAAAACGGTTAGAGGAAACTTAGTTCTTGTTCTCAATGTGTTTAAAATTAGATTAATTTTTTTTACTGATTTATTTTTTAATATCATTAAATTTATTAATTGTTTATTTATTTATTTATTGGTAGTTACTTTATTTATTTTATTTATTTTATTTTATTTTTATTATTAACACTTTTATTTATTTATTTTATTTTTCTTTTTTCCGGATTGAACTGGTTCTACCCAACATCATATCTAAGGACCAGACTGGATTTATCAAAGGAAGGCAAATGTCTTACAACATTCGTAAACTTCTTAATATAATATATTCTCCTGACAATTCACAAGCTCCAGAAGCAGTCATCTCTATGGATGCGGAGAAAACCTTTGACCGCATAGAGTGGGACTATTTGTTTTTAGTTCTTGAAAGGTTTGGATTTAGGAGTGTCTTGATTTCCTGGATTAGACTATTATACACAACACCGGCAGCCTGTGTTCACACTAATTCAAACTGCTCAGATTTTTTTTACCTTATTTAGAGGAACACATCAAGGATGCCCACTGTCACCATTACTCATTGCTTTAGCTATAGAGCCCCTGTCGATTGCTGTTAAATCAGCCCCTAATATACAAGGTATAACTCAGTATGGTCTAGAAAATAAGGTGTCTTTGTATGCTGATGACTTATTGATTTATGTTTCTGACCCTATAACAGCTATCCCAAGAATTACAGCTATCTTAGATAAATTTGGATCATTCTCAGGTTATAAGCTTAACATCTCTAAAAGAGAATTTTATCCAATTAATAAAACAGTTCTTACTATAGCACAAGAAGACATTCCATTTAAGTTAGCCATAAATGGCTTCAAATACTTAGGTTTTAATGTCACTCGTAAAATTTCTTATATCCGAGAAGGTAATTTTTCTCCATTAGTTGTTAAAATACATAATTTTCAAAGATGGAATAATCTCCCCCTTTATTTATCTGGTAGAGTACAATGTATAAAGATGAATGTTCTCCCAAAATTCTTATTTTTATTTCAATGTCTCCCAATTTTTCTGCCCAAATCTTTTTTTCATCTCTGGATAAATCTATGACTGGGTTTATTTGGGGAGGGAAAGTTCCACGTGTTCAGAAGGGGATCCTTCAGAGTTCCTGTGTGTTCGGTGGACTACCCCTCCCCAACTTTATGAACTATTACTTTGCTACTAACATACAGAAAATAGCTCTCTGGTTTAAGTACCCACTCTTAGATTGGTGTAATATGGAAGCCCTTTCTTGCAGCTCTACGTCTGTACATGCGTTAGTTTTTTCCTTCCTTCCCATCTTTCCTTCCAGGTTTTCTAATAACCCAGTAGTCATATCTTCCTTAAAGATTTGGAGCCAATTTCGTAACGGGCTAAATTTTATAGAAGCCTCAACATTGAGTCTTATTTGTGAAAATTATTTATTTAAGCCAGCATTCCTAGACTCTAAATTTAGAATGTGGGAACAGTCTGGAATTAGAACATTTAGAGATCTTTATGAGAATGTATTTTATAGCTTTGATACAATATCTTTAAAATTCTGTCTTCCCAAGAATGATTTGTTTAGTTTCTTTCAAGTTCGCCATTGTGCAGAAGCTCTTTTTCCTGCATTTCCAAAATGCCCTCCTACTCTTCCATGGGAAGAATTTTTACCTCCCCAGTGGAGAAGGGAGCTATCTCTATATATTATGTAATAAGATTCTCTCCCTCAGTCAAACAGCTGGTTTGGACGCAAAGGTTAAATGGGAGAAGGAGCTTTGTTTTGAGTTGCAAAAGATTGGTGGGAGGAGGCCCTTGCTAGAATCAATTCCTCATCCTCATGCCCTAGACTGAACTTAATGCAGTTAAAAGTTGTATATAGAGCCTACCTCTGTAATGCAATACTAGCCCAAATCTATTCAGGCATTAATTCCAATTGTCCGCATTGTGGACAGCATAACATTTACACTTCTGCTCGCAAAAAGACGAATTCTTGAAAAAATTAAATTCAGTTTAAGGGGCTCAACAGACAACTTTTATAGGTGCTGGTCGCCTTTTATAACATTCTTTAAGTCCCTTCCACGGCTTCCTTCGGAGGACTTGAGCAGCCTCGCTTCCTAATGTTGCCCCTCCCCCTCTCTCTCTCTTTTTCTCCCCTCTTTATTTTATCATTATTATTATTATTATTACATTTTATTTGTTTATTTTTATTTATTTACTTATCTTTCTCCTGTTTATTCATTTAATTACTGTTTAATATTAGTTTTTATGTTCTCTAATATTTGTCATTATTATTATTTTTGTCCAAGTGGTTGTTTGTTGGTGTTCGTCTGTAATTTTCTGTGTGTTTAAAGTATTATACATTGTCTGTTAGTTGTAATAATGTCTTTTCTGGAAAAGCAATTAAAAAAAGGTTAAAAAACAAACAAACAAAAAATAACAATGGTTTTCTTCTTGCCACTCTTCCATAAAGGCTAGATTTGTGGAGTGCATGACTTATAGTTGTCCTGTGTACAGATTCTCTCACCTGAGCTGTGGATTTCTGCAGCTCCTCCAGAGTGACCATGGGCCTCTTGGCTGCTTCTCTGACCAGTGCTCTCCTTGCTTGATATGTCAGTTTAGGTGGACGGCCATGTCTTGGTGGGTTTGCAGTTGTAAAATACTTTTTGCATTTCTGGATGATGGATTGAACAGTGCTCCTTGGGATGCTTAAAGCCTGGGATGTGTTTCTGTGTCTATTGCAATGGACATCACGTTTTCTTCCTTTTTTATGTTTTGTTGCACAAAAGACCAATTGAGATCTGTTGTTCATCAGAACAGACATTTACCAACCAATCAAATAACAGCTTAGCCCCGCCCACTGCCTTGGGAACAAAAAAGCACACTGAAGTTAGCAATGGCAGCACTCCAGCCAAGGAGGTAGAGTAAGGGTTCATTTTAACTAATTTTTATCTTTTTTTCTTCATGTTATGAGTTAATTTTACTCTTAAGGGATGGTTTGTGAAATAAAACTTTCAATATCAGTTGTAAAATAAGAAAGTTAAACAGGATTTTTTAAAATCTTGTCCTTTGCAGTGGACATTGGGTCTTAATGGCATGTTTTTTTAGTGCTGCTGTTAAAGCTATACTATGCAATTGCAATGTATACAGACAAATAATCTGTTAAATACAGTGTAAAATAAGATTAAAAATATGTATTCTACAAAGTACACAGCACTTAAAGTGCTTCATTTAATTGCCACCGGAAACATCAGAAATTGAAACCTTTTTTAGTGATGATGATGGCGATGATGAAGATGCAGAGAGTGCAAGACTCTCAAGAGAAGGTGAGCGTAGCTGTCTGTTAAATATTGTTACTCCAATACTCCCATTGTTGTCCATAAAATTAAAAATAGGAACCCATAGCTATTTTTGCAAATATTTGTAGTATATATAATTGTATATATGAAATACTATTTTTATAAATGCAACCATAATTTTGACTAATTTCTCCTTGTTTCATGTTGTATATTATTTTTCATGATGAGAGATGTTCTCAAAATTTGGATAGCAGTTTTAGTTCATGCCTAGCAGTTTCAGTTCATGGACCAGGTATATGATCAAAAAGGACATACAAACAAACCATAAAACTATTCAGATTATATAGCATTGCTTTACAACTGTTAAGACCTACCATCCACTCCAGTGGACATTTAAATTTTTTTTTTTTTTTACTGAGTCTTGTTTTGAAGTTCATCACAGACAGAAAACTGCATTTGTATATTTTTTTTCATTACTGAAACATAATTCGGGTCTGAAAGGGTTAAACTTCTCCATAGGTTTATCTCTGACCTGTCTGGTGAGTTCATGCTGTTTGTTCACTAGTGTTCTTTAACAAACCACTGAGGCCTTCATAGAATAGGTGTATTTATACTGAGACTAAATTTCACACAGCTGGACTCTATTAACTAATTTAATGAATTCTGAAGGCAATTGATTGCACTGGATTTTGTTTAGAGGTATAAGAGTACAGGGGGCTGGATACTTTTGTACGTCACACTTTAAATATTTTTATTTGATTAAAATTTTGAAAATCATGTATCATTTTCATTCCACTTCAGAATTATGTGCTACTTTGTGTTGGTCTATCACTTGAAATTTCAATAAAATACATTTAAGTTTGTGGTTGTAAGGTGACAAGGGTGAAAAGGTTCAATTGGTATGAAAACTTTTGCAAGCCACTGTAAATATTTTCTGTGCTTCATGGTGCAGAATATTAGCAGAGTATTATGAACAATGTTTGTTTATTGTTGGTGGTACTTGTTT
The DNA here is from genome assembly GCA_036984385.1 of Crenuchus spilurus. NCBI lineage: Eukaryota > Metazoa > Chordata > Actinopteri > Characiformes > Crenuchidae > Crenuchus > Crenuchus spilurus. The sequence continues at coordinate 11,319 of BRDA01008091.1, read as the reverse complement.
TGTTTATTTATGAAATTAAAATAAAGTTACCTTTACAGAGGTGCAACTTCTGTACAGCTTAATACACCTTCACTATTTCCAAAATTTTACATTTTAAAGTCAAATCTAAAGTGTGCCTTTGTGAATGTTAAGGCAAATTAAAGTACTATATTTTCTATTTTGTTCCCAACAGTTTAAATGTAGAGAATAACTAAAACTTACTGTGCATTCAAATGTTAATAAATATTTTCATATATTCCTTGTTGAGGAGAACTTTCATTTAGATGCTTAATACAATGTGTCATTTGAGCAGTGGTTCACAAACTATTGCAAAATATCATAATATATTGCTTGTGGTGTGAAATGATTGTCTTTTAGTGTGTAACTGTTCTGTTTGATGTGAACCTGTTCTGTTTGAAGTGTATCCTCTTTTCATTGCTTTCTGCAGATTGTCTGGTTGTATGGTCACAGAAAAAGGTTGTTCTTCTCTGGCTTCAGCTCTTAAATTAAACCCCTCCCATCTCAGAGAACTGGAACTGACCTATAATCACCCAGGAGAGTCTGGAGTGAAGGAGCTGTCTGGTCTACAAGAGGATCCACACTGTAAACTGGACACACTCAGGTATGGACATCAATCAATCTCTATAATCACATCAATATAATCTCTATAATCACAGTAATTAGTATAATCAATATGTTTTGTAAGTATAGTAATTACTGTAGTAACTAATATCTGTATTCAGTATAATTACTATAATTACAATAAATGTTATTCATAATCACAATAAGCAATGTATATGCTACTAACTGTAATCACTAATCAATACAATCACTATAATCACACTTGTCAGTACAATCACACATACAGATAATACAGTATCTTTTCAGAGCTGTAAAAGTGAAATCAGACAATCTGTAATGAAGTCTGAATATGTAAATATTTTGGTATGTTTGTTTAAATACAAAGAAAATAGAAAGAGCAAGAGGTGGTGAAGTGGAGCTGAGATCACAAATGATATTTATCTGATATTCTACCATGCTGTTGTTGATGGTAGGACAGAGAGAAGCTGGAAAAGTATTCAGTCTAATCTGAGCACCTTTAATAATCAGATCATTCCCATGAATGTTGAGCTGTGCTTGAAAGTTTATGAACTCTTTAGAATGTTCTTTATTTTAGGTATTAATGACTTATTGAGGGAAATGATACAGTATTACATTTCAGTGACCTGCAACATTATGTACTCACTCTCTGTGGTTTACTTTATTTTTGTACGCGCTATCCTTTACTACATCCTGTCTGTGCAATGTTCAGAGAAACTGTATAAACCCCCCCAAAATTATATCTCTGTGTCACAATCCCACACTCTCAGACCATCTTCTTCCATCTGCAACGCTATATAAGCTCCGTTCTCTCCCTAGCTCTTCTCACACATGCTTGCCACGAATCTTCACATCACCTCACTCTTGCCCACTTCTGGACTACAGTTCCCTCAGCCCTCACCAGTACTTACCAGTCCCTAGAGACTACACTTCTCATAATCCTCTTTGTCTGCTTCATATCTGCTCCCAGTTGTCTCACACCTGTTTTACATAACTCTCGTCAGCCCTGCTCTATTTACGTTTTCTCCTTTCATGTTCTCATTGCTCGTTATTGATGTGCTCTGCACGCTGTAAGCTGAGCCCCTCTACTTTTTGCTGCGCTCATCTTCATTTCTCCTTGGGCCTAGGATGACACTCTGACTCAACAGGCCTCAGTTAAGATGATAATTGTTCAATTTTATGACAGTGCATTTAGAAAAATAGTGAACAAGTATGTCCTGTTTGTAAGAACTTCCAGGAGAAAGCTTTTTCTTTCTAAAAAGAACAAAGCTTAAGAGAGCTGTGCGTAAACAAATTTCCACAAACCTCATTTAAGTGAAGCAACGCTGTAAAGAAAAACAGAATGAATCCTAAATGATGTGAGAGACTCATAGTCACAAAGAATGTACAGAAAACACAATGGACCTCTGTTATGTTCTCTGATGAAAGAAAAATGTGCATTTCTTTCGGAAATCAAGGTCCCAGAGTCGGAAGAAGTGAGGAGAGGCACAGAATCCATGTTGCTTGAGGTCCAGTGTTTCCACAGTCAGTGATGGTTTGGGGTGCCATGTCATCTGCTGGTGTTGGTCCATTGAGTTGTCTGAGGTCCAAGGTCAATGCAGCCATCTACCAGGAAGTTTTAGAGCACTTTATGCTTCCTGCTGTTGACCAACTTTATGGAGATGCAGATTTCATTTTCCTAAAGGACTTGGCACCTGCACACAGTGCCAAAGCTAGCAGTACCTGGTTTAAGGACCATGGTATCCCTGTTCTTAATTGGCCAGCAAACTCACCTGACCTTAACCCCATAGAAAATTTATAGGGTGTTGTGAAGAGAAAGATGCACTACGCCAGACCCCACAATTCAGATTCCGCTGTTTAACTGTATTGAGAGCCACTTTATTCACAATTCAGCAACCTGGGCTCTCATAACACCTGAGCAGTGCCACAGACTGATCAACTCCATGCCACGCCGCACTGCTGCAGTGATCCAGGCCAAAGGAGCACCATCTAAATACTGAGGGCTGTACATGCTCATACTTTTCATGTTCATACTTTTTAGTTGGCCAACATTTCTAAAAATCCTTTTTTGTATTGGTCTTAAGTAATATTCAAATTTTCTGAAATACTGAATTTGGGATTTTCATTAGTTGTCAGTTATAATCATCAAAATTATAAGAAATAAACATTTGAAATGTATCAGTCTGTGTGTAATGAACAAATATAATATACAAGTTTGACTTTTTGAATGAACTTACTGAAATAAATCAACTTTCATGATATTCTAATTTTATAACCAGCACCTGTTTCATCAATATAACAGTCTTCAATGACTCATTACTTCATCAATCCACTTAAGTCATTAATGATAATCAAGAGTTATTTATCAAGTTTAACATTACAATGTAATTAGCTAGTTTTTTTTAAGCTAACTTAAAATTCCCTTCTACTTATTAGAGAAATTTAGAAGGTCACAAGATCTGATCTCTCTCTCTCTCTCTCTGTGTGTGTGTTTTTGTGTATGTATTCAGAATGGATCATAGAGGAGAGATCAGAATCACAGCAGGACTAAAGAAATGTAAGACACACATTCAAGCATGCGTGCACGCGCACACAACTAAATTCAGACTATATATATATATATATATATATATATATATATATATATATATATATATATATATATATATATATATAATTTCTCATTTCTAACCACCTTCAGACAACCTGGAACTGTTTTATTGCAGTGTACTAATCTCTTAATAACTTTATTATTACTAATAAATCAATTATTATTATTTTGTATATTTTATTTTATTTTTTGTTATTTATTTCTTTTTATCACATTTTATTAAATTCTAAAAATATTATTTAAATTCTTTTTAGTGATTTTAATCTTTTAATTCGTATTTTATAAATTCCTTAATTTCTATATTATTAAATCACTTTTAATTACTTTTTCCTTATGTCTAATTTATTGTTGTATTTTTTCTATATTCAATTTTTAATTACTTAATTTTATTCTTTTAATTAAATAATTTAACACTTGCCAAACAAATGTTTAATTTGTTTAACCCTTTTCTGCTAAAATCTTATAAATTGGTTTATTATTGTAGTTTTATTATATTTTCAAAATTAAATCTAAATTGTTCTTATAATTCTCTTCCACTTATTTTTAAATTATATATGTTTTGCTGCACTGAAAATGAGAGTCTCCCTCAATGTGTTTACAGTAAAAATAAAGCTTCACTGACTGATTTACAAATAAGACGTTTGTGTGAATTCAGACTAAAAATCATCTTTATTTTAGATTTCTGTCGTCTGACTCTGGATCCTAACACAGTGAATCAGACTCTGGTTCTGTCTGATGAGAAGAGAGAGGTGAAGAAAAGTCACTACCAGAGTTACTCTGATCATCCAGAGAGATTTGACATCTGGTTTCAGGTGTTGAGTAAAGAGAGTCTGAGTGAACGCTGTTACTGGGAGGTTGAGTGGAGTGGACATGTTTCTATATCAGTGTCATATAAAGACATCAGTAGGAAAGGAGGAGGTAATGATTGTGGATTTGGACACAACAGTCAGTCCTGGAGTCTGGACTGTTACTCTTCCTGTTTCCTCCACAATGACATTAAGTCTGATCTCTCAGCTGCTCCATCCTCCAGAATAGGAGTGTATGTGGATCACAGAGCAGGAACTCTGTCCTTCTACAACATCAACACACACACACTGACCCCCTTACATACAGTCCACACCACCTTCACTCAGCCGCTCTATGCTGGGATCTGGGTCGGTGGAGGAACCGTGAGGTTGTGTGATAAATAAAGATCAGACTGTAGAATATTGTAGATTTAATAAAATCACTTTTCTTGGTGAGTTTCCAGATAAACAATCTCAGACATTTACCAACAACTTTAATATTCACCTAACTTTAAGAATTCATTTTTGGAGTGTTTCCCAAAAGCCTTCTTAGTCCCCAAACTTATGACTGAGTGTTAAGTGGTTCTTTGTTGACTCCGCCTCTGAAAGGCAAAACCAGTCGATCACTGAACCTCTGATTTACAGACATTTTCTCATTATTACACCACAAAAGTCTGATTAGTCAGATCATTATTGTAAAATAATCACTAGTATTAATGACTGATATAAGAATATTAAAAACAATGATCTCTTCATGTGTCAGTACAGATGTAACAGGTAGGACCTATTTAAAGTGAATTCACAGCTCCTTTAAGAAAGCAGTACATGTTTGGGTTGTTGCCCCTTTAAGAATGTTGTGCAGGCAGAGTGGAGATCTCCAGATGTTAGAAGTATGCTGATTGAAGAGCGTGAAACTCTTAGATCTTTGTTGGAGGTGATCATGGAGTGAACAATGCAATGGATGTAAGTTATTTTTTATTTCTTTTGAGCTGTTTTAGACAACTACTGTATTGCATCAGTGTGACCATCTAAGTGTTTTGTGTTTTAATTGTATTTACACAGCTAGTTAAGTGGGACAAGGCAGCAGATGTGTATGTGGTAAGAAGCAGCTGTTACAGGTGACTACTGGCTTTAATCAGCAAAGTGTAGTATGTAGGTGTGGTAGTCATCTGTGGTATCAGCAGTGGTGGACAAAGTACTCAAGTCTAGTACTTAAGTAAAAGTACTGATACTCGTGGTCAAAACTTACTCAGCTACAAGTAAAAGTTGCTCAGTCAAAAGTTTACTCAAGTTAAAGTACTGAAGTACTTACTTTTGAAAATACTTAAGTATTCAAAAGTGCAAATGATATTTTCTAATATCAGTACATTGTTGTATTGTTCTGAGTGCTTTTACAGAACCTTGAAACTTGCTGAAACCACCTGATGATGTATTGACATGTAGAAGCACTCTGCAACAAAAAGTCTACACCACCTGTAAAACAGCATAAAAATGTGATAAAAAAAAATAGATTAACATCAACCAATTTAGCCAGTGTGATTTTTCACACAACGGAATTTGACCTCCACATTTAACACATTCGTGCAGTGAAACACACACACACACACACACACACTAGTGAACACACTAGGCTGGGAGAATTTGTGCCCGAAGCGGTGGGCAGCCCTTATCCACCAGCGCCCGGGGAGCAGTTAGGGGGTTAGGTGACTTGCTCAAGGGCACTTCAGTCATGTCCTGTCTGGGGATCGAACCAGCGACCTTCTGGTCACAAGACCAGATCCTTACCACTAGGCCATGGCTGCCCCCAAAAATAAACTATTTTTGTCATTTTTTTATACTTACCCCCACCCCCCCAATCCATTTTTTTATCAGAGCTTAAAAGATTAAGTTTTTTTTTTTAAAGTTTTATTTATTAAATAATTTGTTATTCAAAATTTTTATATTAGCTAGACAGATAGATTAAAAGCAGCCTCTGTTTTACAGAATGTGGTGGGTTGCCAGTTGGGCTTATTTTCATAGTGCTGGTTGTTTGTTTCTATTGTGAGATCTGGCAACACTGGAGAGCAGGATATTTCTGAGCTCACGTGAGTAGTTGTGTAGCATAACAAAGCTAATCTGAGCTTTAGCAGAATAAATATGAGTGAGTACATGTATATGTTGTGTCAGAACAAAGAAAATGTGTTTTAGAACTTGCTGGTGTGGTCCAGTCGCAGCCTTTGTTTTGTACACCCATTTTCAGCCACTATTTGTATTCAGATGTTAGCTCTGCTCCTGGGCCGGTCAGAGACAGTCAGCGGGCCGCATGTGGCCTGCGGGCCGTAAAAGGCCTAAGTCTGATCTAGATTAATACCTGAATCAACAACTTTTTAAGCAAAACAAACTCAATAAAATAAATCAAATTAAAAGGACAACAGTATTTTATTTCTCACTGTTATTTCAAGCAGGTTCTCCAGCCTCCCCATTGTTGATTTCTGTTTGAATGAAAGCGGGAACTCAGCTCAAGTTGACGATGGCGTAATTCCAAATCCCAGGTGTGATCAGAGACTGTGATTGGTTCCCCTTCTTGTAAGGAGCATAGCGTGTGGCCAATTGCATTTCAGTAAAGAAAAACAGCAACAGCGGTCTACAATGCTATGCTGATCCAAAAGGAACTAGTAATGGCAAGCTTCCTAGAAATGTAGTGGAGTTGAAAGTACAATATTTGTCTTTGAAATGTAGTGAAGTGAAAGTCATAAGTTCACCAAAAAATAAATACTCAAGTAAAGTAAAAATACTCAAAAAATGTACTTAAGTACAGTACTCAAGTAAATGTACTCCACTACTGTCCACCACTGGGTATCAGTTGCTGTAATGTGCATGTTTACTTACAGATACAGATTCTAGGGTTGAGCCAAATACTAATTTCAGACAAGTATCCGATATGGATAAAGCATTTGTGATGAGTAGGATCATGACACGAGTAAAACTCATCAATATCTGTGCTCGTGCTGAAGGAAAATCCTCATTAGGTAACTGACTGTCTTCATGATCTGTGATTGGCCAGTTACACAGAGCACCCGCCCCTCCCTACCCAGACACATCTCTGCCAGAGCTGTGCCCCACTTTCACTCCCTCTCACACAGTCACTCAGTCACACACACACACACACACACACACACACACACACACGCACACACACACACACACACACCTTAAATACAGTGTGAGACACAATGGTAAATGTGAGTTCTCTGTAGAGGGGAGATGAATTAGCATGATTGGGGAGATGAAATAGAATAGTTCTCTGTTGGGGGAGATAAGTTAGCATGATGGGGGAGATGAATGGTTCTTGAAGGGGGAGATGAGTTAGCACTTGGACAGCCGGGTAGTCTTACCAGAGTGGGTAATTGATGTAAATCAGATCTGTACTTCAGTGATTAGTAGTTTCACATGAATGAAATGATTTAAAGCCTGAAATAAAACTGTAGACATTTAAACTCAGAACTGAATTAAGAACCTTCAAGTCTTGAAGTCAAACAATGTTTTCATGATTTCTTTTTAAATCTGTTATTTAATCAGGTTTTATTGTGTTGTTTTGTGTTCTGTTCTTTCTTTTACATCTGATGTTGATTTTAGTACTTTTAATCTGTTGAACTCTTTTAATTGGATGATTTAGTATTAATCTGTAAAATACTCTGAATGACTGTGTGTATGAGATGTGCTGTAGAAATAAATCTGACTTTTCCTTTCATTCATTCATGCTTATATAGAAATATAAAGGTGAGAAGGGAACTCATATAGGTTCTGATGAAGAACTGCAGAACTTCTACTTCCTTCCCCTTTGTTTGCCTCCTTGGTGTGGTTTGTTTCATCCGGTGTGAAAACAGTAATCGAACTCGGGTATCAAACGAACCGTACCAAGACCAGCGAGAGGAGGTGGACTGGGTCCAGTCCCAAACAAACTCAGGTGTGGTTTGCTTGTGGTGAGAACATGATCTGACTTCGATCCGATCTGACTATGGTGTCTCTACGAGTTTGAGCTAAATGGAGCCGTTTAGTGCTAACATGATGTTATGCACGGTTGATGATGATAACTTAAGTCTTTGCTATTTTACGCTGGGTAACACCATTCTGATATTGCTGCACTATCTTTCTGCGCAACAATGGTGGAATTGGTGATCCTCTTACCATCTTGGCTTCAGAGAGACACTGACACTCTGAGAAGCTCTTTTTATACCCAATCATGTTGTCAATTGACCTAATTAGTGTTAATTGGTCTTCCAGCTGTTCGTCATATGCTCAATTTCCTTTTTTCAGCCACTTATTGCTACTTGTCCCAACTTTTTTGGGATTTGTTGACACTGTGAAATTTTTAATCAACACATTTCTCCTTTAAAATGTTACATTTACTCAGATTAAATTTTTGATCTGTCATCTATGTTCTATTACGAATAAAATATTGACATTTGCCATCTCCACATCATTGCATTCAGTTTTTATTCACAATTTTAGTGTCCCAACTTTTTTGGAATCTGGTTTGTATTTACAAACAAAAAAAAAGTTTTTTTTTTTTTTAGATGAGAAATATGATGCTGTCAACAAGGACTGATGTGACCTTTGACCTATGACACTGTCAGGTATTTGTTGACAGGTACTGAACAGTACTGCTTTCTAGTACACTTAGTCTATAGAAGTAAACAGAAAAGTCTATTTGGGCTTTACTTACATACATAACCTTCAGGATATGTGAATTCTTAGCTTAGGTCCAAAACATTTCAACTTAAAACTGAAGAGCTTTTCTGCACATTCTCAACATCAGAGTAAGACAGAGCTCTCATCTGAGGAAACTCCTCTCAAACATGAGAACAGACACACAATAAACATGATCAACAGTCTGCACTCACAAACACCTGAAAATGATTCTAAAGCTCAGATCTATTTAAAATAACCTAATATTCAAGCTATAAATGGATAAACTTTATTTTTAACAACTACCAGTAAGCCTCCAGTAAGACAAATGTTATAACAGTAAGAAACAAACATAACTAAGCTAAGCTAGTGAACTAACGTCTGATAATCCTTCAGTCCCACATCTCAACCAGAAAAATACACTTGATATAATTTTACTTTAAAACAAAAACATCTACTTATTATTATTACTTAAATAAGTAGTAGTTACTACTTAATATTGTCCTCCTTAATAGATATATAGATTTTCTTTTTTTCTTATTGATGTGTCGGTAATCAATCCTTGAACTGACCCTCATTTCAACTGACCCTGACCCTGTTTCCTCAGGTGTGGTTAATTTATGCTGAACACTGACCCATTAATAACTGGGCTACACACTTTCTAGTTAATTTAAGTTTATTTAATATCATTAGCAACCTTAATCAGAGTAGTTTCAGTACTATGACATGGGTTAAAGCAAGAAATGTTTTCTTTTTTTATATATAATTTATTTCTAGGTTTTTGCCAAATTTATCCCCTTCCCAATGTAGTGGTAGCCAATTAACCCATCCCCTCCGTTAGGCCTCTCCCCATCACTTTGCAATGTCCCTGACTCTAGGAGGGTGCAGGCAAGCACAAGCCTCCTCCGTTACATGTGATGCAGCCACCGCTTCTTTTTTGAACCACCACTGATACACCGTCACTGGAGAGCCTAACGTGCTCGGAGGAAGGTACACAGGGTCCCCAGCTCCTGATTGGACCAATCAGTAGATGCCTGAGCCAGCGGACATTGCAACGTGAAAGTGATAGAGAGAGAGAGCGCCATCTACCCGCCCAGAGAGAGCACTGCCAATTTTTTGCTCTCTTGGGCCCCGGCTGTTGATGGCAAACAGCATGAACTCGCGATCCTCGGGTCATAGTGATAGCGTCTTTGCCTGCTGAGCCACTCGGGGCCTAAAGCAAGAAATTTTCATTTGACTGAATTTTTTCCTGGCAAAAGACAATACCAGCAATTTCTGAAAATGTGGTGTAGTTGGGACACACATTCTTTTGCCTAATTCTATACAATAAACACATTTATAAAGTATATTCATTTAAACAGCCTGTGTAAGGAGAGAAGAGAGAATCTATAAAGTGACAAAATGCAACACCTGAGCAACTAAGGTACATAAATGGTTATATAATGGAGTTACTTTGACTCTGGATTATCTGGGGGTCCTCCTCCAGAAAATTAAAAGATCAAGTTAAATTTAGTGCATCCTGGTGAGTTTTAAAAGGTATGAAGCTCTCCAAAACAACAAAAAATCACTTCAAACTGTTAAATAACAAAAAAAGTATTTAAATATTAGGAACACAATTCAATAACAATGAAAGAACACCAAAGGAACATGAACAGAGGTAATAAAGTGCATATAAAACAAATGTTTCTGTAGCACTTTCGCTTTTTAGCAGTGAAACCAAAAGCTTCAAGAATGGTCTCACCAGATGCACGCTTTACCCCTGAGATGCCTGCTAATTTGCTAAACTCTTTTGCAGTGGAGCCAGACACAATTGCAGCAGCAGAGGCTGTAGAGGTGGAGACCCTGTCAAGAGTAGTGACTGTAGAAGTGGACATTTTGGCAGGTGTGGATTTAAAGGTGGAGGCTCTGGCAGGAGCAATCAATCAAATTTTATTTGTATAGCACCTTCCAACAATGCCTTACATTGACAAAAGTGCTTTACAAGATTAAACAAAAAAAAAAATAGTATCATAACATTTAAAAAGAAATTTAAAATGTCAGAAATTAAACATCAAAAGCCTTTTTAAATAAGTAGGTCTTAAGTTTAGCTTTGAACAGAACCAGGTCAGAGATGGTACACAACTCTAAGGGAAGACAATTCCAGGCCATTGGACCAGTAACAGAAAAGGATCGATCCCCCCAGTGCTTGCATCTAGATTTAGGCACCTTGACCAGATATTGGTTAGCTTGCACAAGTTCTGTAATGTATGGTGGCACAAGGCCATTCAAAGCTTTAAAAACAAAGAGCAGCATTTTGAACTGTATTCTAAACTGAACCAGGAGCCAGTGCAAAGATGAAAGGACAAGTGTGATATGTTCAGATTTACGAGTGCTGGTCAATAAGCGAGTGGCAAAGTTTTGAACAAGCTGTAAACAAGAGATGGAAGACTGATTAATTCCAACAAAGCATTACAGTAGTCGAGCCTGGAGCTCACAAATGCATGGATGGCTTTCTCCAAATCATGAGCAGGAGCAGTGGCTGTAGAGGTGGACATTTTGGCAGGTGTGGATTTAAAGGTGGAGGCTCTGGCAGGAGCAGTGACTGCAGAAGTGGACATTTTGGCAGGTGTAGATGCCAGAGTGGGAAATCTCACCACTTCAGCTGGTGTTTTTTTTTTTTTTTTTTTTTTTTTTTTT
>BRDA01008090.1:5214-15731 GCA_036984385.1 Crenuchus spilurus | reverse complement strand
AAGCTTGACTGTAGTGTAAATCAGAGAGATTTTCTCAAATATTACATATTACATTTGGGCTGTTATTTTTAAAGCAAGTCATATCAATCTTACTTGATTATGTTCAAAGAGAGATTTTTTTTTTGTTGTGTGAAAAAAATATTGATTTTTTATGTATGTCGAAATTAATCATTACTAACAACATATGAGTAGTTAGATGCTTTATTTCTACATGAACCTAAAAATGTAGGCTGTTGATTGAAATAATATGTTTAATGCCTCTAAAAGCTCCATTCCTGAATATTATTAAATGAAATGGGTCTGTGTATGGCTATATCTTGTTTAGTTTTGCAAATTTGAACTGCAAAATAAATGTCTGTGTTGTAGACCCAGCAGTCCCTGATCGCTATCACCACCATTTAAAAGATATACATAACTTCCCTTTAACACACAATTTTACATTTAATCAACCTATTCATAAAAATATATGTACTGGTTGCCATAGTTAGATGACAGTCATGTTTTTTTTTTATATGTGACTAATCAGATTGAAGTGTGACGTAGATGACATCCAAGTTCACATTAATAAATCATTGTACTTGTGTAGAAGGCATGGCCTCTACCCTACTGCTTCAGTGCTTTCTCTTTGAGACCGTTAGCTGTGTCAATGTTTAACATGCTCTCAGTAAAACATCATGATTATGGAATTACTCATTAACTAATGAAGTGCCTAATATTAAAATTGTCCCATCCAGAGTGTTGGGGGGCCTTTATTTCATTATACCATGGCGATATTGCTGAGGTTGCAGAAAAAGACACAAAAAAGTCTAAAGATGTTTATCATTTATTTGTTTGAAGGAAGATTTTAGATTTACATTCATCTGGTGAAGGGGAAGGGGGCTCACTGTGACCCTTGTCAGGATTAAGAAGATAAGATTGGATGGATGAATTTTGAATTCCATGAGTAATGTAATGAGTAATATTTTCCTGTGTTCTGTTATTGAGAACACCATCCGTCTTCTACCATGTTTTAAAACAAGATCACATGGTCAGATAATTGGAGCCAGTTGATAAGGATCATTCTTCTTATCTTTCTGAGACAATAATGTTTTGTATTGCTGGTATAAAACAGTCTTTCACTGACTTTCCTCTTTCACCCAGTGTACCTACTTTGCTACTTAAAACAAGAGGATTGCAGAGCAGGAGATTTTGTGTTGTAGATTTTGAATGAGAGGCACCACTGACTTGGTGAATAAATTTTTCTTGTCATCATGAACAGAGCAAAAGCAGTATAAATAAAGAGGTGCAGAGGTACAAAGACCACCTGCCATATTCTACACTACTCAAAAAATGTTTTTAATAACAGGTGTCTTGTCTTCAACTGGCTGGAAACTAAGCACGATTAAATGAAAGCATGACAACTTAAACCATGCATTGTCATGGTGTTTACAGAAAAAGACCTTGACATGAGGATTTCATAGAGACCTCTGCTCTAGTTAACCTTTGAGACTCGTAAAAATCTGTGACGTAACTCAGCATGAAAATGATGAAGCACATTACTGCTGGCAGATAAAACCATTCAGTTATTCTATCAGCAGCACAGCTAAGTCAATTCTCTCTGCTTTACACAAGCACAGGTACTCTTCTGATTTCATCCTTTACAATGTGACTGATTTAAAATGTTAGTGTTTTTAAATGTACCAGTCTTCTGCCAGCTGATTTGTAGAAGAAATTGTTGCGTGTAGATAAAATAATTTTGCCAGCTGATCTGTAGTTGAAATTGTTGTGTGTAGATAAAATTGTTCTGCTAGTTGATTTGTAAATGAAATTGTCATGTATTGATAAAATTGTTATGGCAGCTGATTTGTAGATGTAATTGTCATGTGTTGATAAAATCATTATGGCAGCTGATTTGTAGATGAAATTGTCATGTATTGATAAAATCATTCTGCCAGCTGATTTATGGAAGAAATTGTTGTGTGTAGACAAAATCATTCTAACAGCTGATTTGTAGATGAAATCGTCATGTGTTGATAAAATCATTCTGCCAACTGATTTGTGGAAGAAATTGTGTAGACAAAATCATTCTATCAGCTGATTTGTAGATGAAATCGTCATGTGTTGATGAAATCATTCTGCCAGCTGATTTGTGGAAGAAATTGTTGTGTGTAGACAAAATTGTTTTGGCAGCAGAACTGTGGTTGAAATTGTTGTGTGTAGATAAAATTGTTCTGCTAGTTGATTTGTAAATGAAATTGTTCTGCAAGCTAATTTGTAGATGAAATTGTCATGTATTGATAAAATTGTTCTGCGAGCTGATTTGTGGAAGAAATTGTGTATATAAAATCATTCTGTCAGCTGATTTGTAGATGAAATCGTCATGTGTTGACAAAATCATTCTGCGAGCTGATTTGTGGAAGAAATTGTTGTGTGTAGATAAAATCATTCTGCGAGCTGATTTGTAGATGAAATCGTCATGTGTTGATAAAATCATTCTGCCAGCTGATTTGTGGAAGAAATTGTTGTGTGTAGACAAAATTGTTTTGGCAGCAGAACTGTGGTTGAAATTGTTGTGTGTAGATAAAATTGTTCTGCTAGTTGATTTGTAAATGAAATTGTTCTGCAAGCTAATTTGTAGATGAAATTGTCATGTATTGATAAAATTGTTCTGCGAGCTGATTTGTGGAAGAAATTGTGTATATAAAATCATTCTGTCAGCTGATTTGTGGAAGAAATTGTTGTGTGTAGACAAAATTGTTTTGGCAGCAGAACTGTGGTTGAAATTGTTGTGTGTAGATAAAATTGTTCTGCTAGTTGATTTGTAAATGAAATTGTTCTGCAAGCTGATTTGTAGATGAAATTGTCATGTATTGATAAAATTGTTCTGCGAGCTGATTTGTGGAAGAAATTGTGTATATAAAATCATTCTGTCAGCTGATTTGTAGATGAAATCGTCATGTGTTAATAAAATGATTCTGCGAGCTGATTTGTGGAAGAAATTGTTGTGTGTAGATAAAATCATTCTGTCAGCTGATTTGTAGATGAAATCGTCATGTGTTGATAAAATCGTTCTGTCATTTGATTTGTAGAGGAAATCGTTTTGCCAGCTGATTTGGAGATTAAATCATGTGTAGACAAATTTTTTTGCAAGCTGATCTGATGAAATCAAGTGTAGACAAGATCGTTTTTGCCAGCTGATTTGTAGTTGAAATTGTGTGTGTGTAGATAAAATCATTCTGCCAGTTGATTTGTTGATTAAATTGTTCTGCCAGTTGATTTGTAAATGAAATCATTGTGTGATTTTTTTCCCTAAATGTAAGGATGTATTGTTTTTACTAGACTGTAAACTAGTAATTTGTGGTAACTAATGCTAATGCTTTATTTGATAACAGCTTTAAAATTTTTCAGTTGACAATATATATTGTAATCATGTGATTTTTTTATGTTGTTTATTGACAGAAAAAGATGAAAACAAAGAGCTTTTCACGTCATTCCACAGAGAAAGAGAATGTTGAAGGAGTATTTTTTGTAAGTAATCGTGGATTTTTCTCTCACCATACTCTAGCTGTCACCCTTAGGGTTTCAGCTTTTTTCTGGTTAGATCTTTTAGTTGTATGCTCTTCTGCATTTTCATATTTTCTGTTCTCTTCTTTTTTTCTTACTGCAGAGGCAGAGGAGAGAGAGTGCTCCTTGGAGAACCGAACCAAACATGACCATGAATTCATTTCCTGAAGGCCCTTCAGTTCCAGACTACAAAGAAAAAGAGCCTCCCCTCAACCATCCAAACAAATACCATGCCAGCATGAAAAACCTAATGCCAATTCGCTTCAGCAATGGGTAAGCAACAAATTATCCACTCTTTTCAACACTGTCACAAGTACCTGTAAGTAAATGATTAGTAATCCTGCTTAGAAAATTGGTAGAATTTAAAGATGTTCCGTCTTGTAAACAAAGACAAGCCTGAATTTGCTGATTCATACTCTATAAAAATCCCATTTTATGGAAAACACTTCGCCTTTATTTTTTACTCTTTGACTAATTTAGTTTTATGACTCATAATAAAGCAGAGTCACATACGTAAAACTATAACCCAAAGGGCTCTAGCCAGTTGTTTTCCAATAATCCATTCTTGTAAACCAAATTGTTGAGTTTTACAGTGTAATAAATGGAAGTTCAGTCCATCAGTGTTCAGTTTCAAGTTTATCTCAGCTTTTTTGGTTAATAGTGGAAAGAGTCTGAAATGCAAGTTATTTTCTCTGCTGCAGCTCAAACCCCATGGATGATGCAGGGTTCTTCTCCTTCACCTCGTTTACATGGATGACCCCCATGATGTGGAAGCTTTTCAGAAACCGTCTCGATTTGAGTTCTCTCACCTTGTCTCCTTATGATGGAGCCCACAAAAATGGGGAGAGGTATGCCTTATGAAGGGTGTTGGAAGGTAGAGTGATTTCTGCTGGATTGACACAGCATTATTGGTTAGCCATTTAAACTCCAGACTTAATATTTAGTTATTAAACTTAAGGCTGATTATTAAATAGCAACTGTGCATCAATCAGCTTTTTTTAAAAACCAATTTAGGAAACTCCAGCATTTTGGTAGGTCTCACCTGTGTATGCAATATTTTTAATGCTTTGAACTGTGTGTACTTGTATGTTTGTGTATGTAGGTTCAAGAGGTTGTGGGATGAGGAGGTAGAACGTAAGGGCATTGAGAAAGCCTCTCTCATCTCAGTAGTGATGCGTTTCCAGAGAACACGGCTCATAATGTCTTTCCTCGTGGGTGTCCTCTTCACTTTTGCAGTGTTCATTGGGCCAGTATGTCCTTCTCTTCTCCTTATTGATACTCACAAAATTTACATACAGGCTTATACAAAAATTTGGGGACTCTTTGTCAAAGTACATATTTTACCAGAGAACGAACATTTCCTTAAATGGAACACACTTAAAATAGACCATTTTTAGTTTAGAACATTTAATAGAGCAAATTAGTTCTTCAGTGCTGTATGCACTACAGGCCAAAAGTTTTAGAACACCCCAATTCTTATTTAAACTTTTCAGCACTTCAGTTTTTAACAGCTTCAGAATTTTAATTTAATTAATAATAATTTTACAGCTTTAAGTTGAATAATATTTTACTTATACTACAAGACAGGCTTTATTATGCAAAGAGTGTGAGATGTCTGTGGTCAGACAAGTCTGTGTTTCTTCTAGATTTTTGGGAAAATGGATTTTGAATTCCATGCGCCAATGATGAAAAACATCACATCCAGACTGTCACTAATGAAAAGTGCAAAATGCACCATTGATTCAGAGGCTTATAGTGATATTTTAGAGAGACATATGCTGTCATCAAGATGACATGTTTTCCCAGAAACAGTCTCTGCAGCCACCTCACTCAAGTCCACACACAGGGCACCCAAGCAGAGCAGCCAAGCACAAACACTTTCTAAAGGGGGCCCCAAACAGCATTTATACTTAGGGCACTCAAATGCCAAGCGTCGGCACAGCAAGAATGGGCAAAAATCACTTGCACAACTTTAGCAAATAGTATCTTCAATTCCCAAACAATGAAATAGTAAATTAAAAGAAAAGTGGATGTGACCTAGTGGTAAACCTGCCTTTGTCCCATTGTTTTTGAGTGTGTTACAGAAAAACAATTTTCACATATAATTTAATGTAATCAGCATAGCTGAGATTCAAATGTTCAGTACACTTCAAAACCAGATTTTATGTGAAGTACCTAATTGTTAAACAAATTAATTAACTGTGATGATTAATTCATATTCTTCTCTGCGCATTTGTGTTCTCCAGTCTATTCTAGTGTACGAAATTCTGCGATATGCTGAGTATCCTGGTTCATCCACACTGGTACATGGTGTGGGGTTATGTGTGGCTCTGTTCATCACTGAGTTCTCTAAAGCATTCTTTGCCTCACTTCTGTGGGCTGTGAACCTGCGTACTGCCATCCGATTGAAAGGAGCCTTCAACATGCTTGCCTTTGAGAAAATCATCTCCTTACAAACAATAAGCGGGGTCACTGTGGGAGAGGTAACTACAGTTGATTATACTGACTGATTAATTAGTAGCTAGAATAGATAGAAAGGTTTTTTCTAAAGATTTCTTTTTTTAAAGGAAGATTTTTCAAGAAAAGGTTTGGTTTTACTGTGAAAATGGCATGAAAACTGTGTTTTCCTCTTTGTGTAATTGTATTAGATGATCAACGTGTTGACGAGTGATGGCTATCGTATGTTTGAGGCAGTGCTCTTTGGCACTTTTATACTGTGTGTTCCTGTGTTGCTGATTGTGTGTATCATCTATGCTTGCTTCATCCTGGGCCCCACAGCACTCATAGGAGTTATGACCTATCTGATCTTTATACCTATACAGGTGAGTTAGTGATATCATTTTCATATTACCCTAATAATTGCACAGTATTCTTACATTTCAATAACAGGTGTTCATATTTATTGGAGGGATGAGTTGAATGAGAAGTTGAACTGACTTTGAGTTTTACTCATGTGTACCAAATATTATGTCTACTTAATTTTTTGATAAATTAATAGGAAAATATGATTATCAGTATCTGTTTGATATTGGAATCATAGTCAATAATTACCACTGTTAGTTCAGTACCCAGTGGATTGATGCATAATTATTAGCAGCAGAGCTTTTCTTTGTATTCAACTACATAGCAAATGGATAACACCTTCAGGCTGCACATGAATGACAGTGATTCAATTACCCATTCAAACAAGAACATATAATGTTCTTAAATAAAATAATACAATAAGAATAATAAATAATATTTTATAAATAATAATAAATAAATAATAATAATAAAATCAATGTTAAATGCAATGGATATATAAAGTATACAGACCCCTGTTAAAATGTCAGGTTTTTGTGATTTGAAAAGGAGACCAAGATTAATAATATATAATATATATATAATAATATATTGTTACCTTCTCCTGACTAATAACTTTCACCAATGAAAGATCCATTGGATGCTTTGTAAGATCTTTGTGGACCATAGCTTTTGCTGTAAGATGCAACTAGAGTAAATAATGAGTAAAGTACATATCAGGAAAATCTTAGTAGAACATTCAAACTTTACTCGGGGTTATTTACTGGGAGTCATTTTAATTGATGGCAGGTCTGTACTGTTAAATATGAGTTTGAATGTGATTGGTAAATTCTGAACATAGCCACAGCCTTATAGTAATAACGGGATGCTTATGTTTATGTAGTCATAATATTAGGGATCTGAGCATCGATTAGAAATATTTTTCAATGTTATTCTTTCCTAAAACAAATCGTGCAGACCAAACAATAAGGCCTAGAGACATGAAAGTTGGTCCCTCCTGCTACTCAGGGGCTTGCACTCACTTTTGGCCTTCTAACATGTAAACCATAAGGCCTACAAGCAAAATTATTTTTTAACTGATTCCTTGCCTGAAACTGAATATTTACAGTTTGGACCATTAAATTCTGCCTACTTAGATTTTGAGCTAATTTCCACAATATACGTGAACTAGTCTCTGGATTAGCGCATAAAAACTAGCAGCTTTTGGAATTAGTCAGTGTACTAGAATTATGTCTTTGTAGCCCTTTCTGAGACTTAACTGTCTGAATGTTAATAATCTATATCTGATTGCTTAATACATTGTAATATGTCTTCATAACATTAAAGGCTGTGAACAGTTGTAAAGTATTTAAACTTAAAAATACAATACTATAGCTTTATATTGCTAGGGCAAATGTCACTTTAATTCACTTACAACAAGGACCTTTTTTTTAGCACTATAGTCATTCAAAATGTATCTTCTGATGTCATCAGATCTTCTGCATAATGCCTGATTCTTGCAACATAGGCGACTATAAGCCTCAATTATCAAAACAAAAATCTTGACTTTTTAATTATTTGGTGTGCCTGGTTTATGCAAGCCATGTTTTTATTGAACTGGCTGTAACATATAATTGCTTTGACTGATTTTAAAATCAAATTAACCACCACATGTACAACACAAGTTCAAACAATACTTGGCAACATTGGTCACTGTAGGGCTTCATATCATCATCTCATCAACTTGTATATATAAAAATTAGTATTTTTTTTAGCACTGCAGTGATGTAAAATGTACCTTCTGATATCATAGAAGCTTCTGCATCTGGCCTGATTCTTGCAACTTGGGTGACTATAGGGCACATATTGCGAAAACCCCAAAATCACTGCTTGCAACTATATTTTTATTTATTTATTGTAATCTCTAAACTTTAGTTTTTCATTGAATTGAGAAGATTATAAGTCACACTAAAAGTGGAAAAAAATTATGAAATTATTGATCTTGGTCTCATTTTTAAAAATCTAATTATGCAAAATTAATCTATCAACCACCTGTTATGTTTTGACCTGTATTGCACTGTAGATTGTGGATTGTAGTGTGTTTAAATGACATAAACCAATAAAATGGTCTCATAAGTTTGTTATGGCTGTTATCTAAGAGCAATGTGTGTGTGTGTGTGTGTGTGTGTGTGTGCGTGTGCGTGTGTGTGCGTGTGTGTGTGTGGTATTGTGCTAAAGTTCTTTGTTGCCAGGCTGATCAATGTATTACGGAGGCGGGCTGTGTCTGTGACCGACAAGAGAGTTCGCACAATGAATGAGGTTTTGACCTGCATCAAACTCATTAAGATGTATGCATGGGAAGAATCCTTTGAGAAGAAAATCACAGGTAACAATTTACATTGTAAACTCTTTTCATCATTATTTATTTAGCCCTGCTTATTCAGTGACAATTTAATTTATTTGTATTTGGGGGAAGACAGAACAAATGCACGTGGGACGCTGGAATTAATGCATATATGGCAAACTGGTTAGTTTATTAAAAAGTATTGTCTCAGATTAGGTTTGATGATGTCTGAAGTGCAAAAAGTCATTTTATGGCACTTGGCTAAACATCTACAAACCCACTGTCACGAAGAGTCACTGTCATTACCCTCTTTTAATGTGCACTGTAATACTTGATTGGTAGATTCCTAAAGTATTAAATTTTGACTCTGATATTGTACATAACAAAAATAATACATACTAATCTTCCCTGAAAATTATTTCATTTTTAACTTTATGCCTTTTGTCAGTTAATCTTCTGTTCTCAAAACTCTTTATGTAAAATAAATGTTGACCATGTTTGCCCAAACCTTTGCTTATAGAAGCAGACCATGAGACAGTATCATTCTCTCTGTTATTACTGAAGGACAAAGTCAAATATTTAACCTTTAGACAGTATGAGTTATTAATTTTGTTTTGATGTGCTATTCAAAAGTAAGTATGTAGTCATGTAATTTTAAAATGTACCTTTTTTAATTCAATTATGAACACAAATGAACTTTTTTACAGTATTCAAATTTTTGGAGATGCACTAGTATTAGTCTATGAAAAAACATATTTTGCGTCTCTGAATAAAGCACCCCTAAGTATATAGATTGTATTTAATGCCAACTTTTAAAGGCCCATTAATCACTAATATTACTTAATTATAATTAATATTATGAATATTTTTTTCTATGTTATGTTTTACTTACCCTCAGTGCCGGCGCTAGACATGCGGGTGCCCAAAAAAAAAATCACATTTAAAATCTGTAAAAATCATATTTATAACCCCATCGCAATGTTTAAAATTGTGATCCCTATTATATGATTATATTAAGATTCCTCACTCTTTCTGCTTCACTCTGTTTCTCTCTCCAGATATTAGGAAGAAGGAGAAGTTACTGTTGGAGAAAGCAGGATATGTTCAGAGTGTGAACTCCTCTTTAACAACGATTGTTCCTACTTTGGCCACCATCTTTACCTTCATCGTGCACACAGCAATCGGACTTCCTCTGGACCCATCTGTTGTGAGTTTCTGTTATATTACAGCTTATTCAACCATTTACAAAGTGACTGTTTAAATATGCAGGACTGTGTCATTGCCTGTATTATACTACATGAACAGCAAAGTCTTAGAATGATATTTATATAATGTGATTTAGAGGCTCAAAACGTTGCCAGCCTACTGTCACATACATTATGTAATCACTTTACTTAGATGATTAAGCTGAGCACAGTTTTTTTTCAACAGTTAACCTCTTATCTTTCACAGTCATATTTACTTACCATAATCATTTTCCCAGAGTGGGGAAATTCAAATTCATAACTACTTTGTGAAGTAAAGAACTTTAAATTAAAGAACAGAATTAATTCAAACTTGTGATGGGTTTTTTGAAACAACATATGTTATTACATAACGTATGTTATACCTGTTGGTGTTATCAAAGCTTTGGTAATAAGTAATATTGGTGAGTAATATTTGTTTATTTCATTTTTGAAAAAACAGTTTTACAGTTTTTTTAAATTCAGCAATTAAATCCAAATTGTGCATACACCTACTATAAACTATTGATTTTTTTTTTAGGCATACACCATCATTGCTGTTTTCAACTCAATGCGGATGTCAATGGGTCTCCTTCCATTCTCTGTAAAATCCATTGCTGAAGCTA
>BRDA01008087.1:0-12810 GCA_036984385.1 Crenuchus spilurus | reverse complement strand
CTGCCTGTCTGTCTGTCTGTCTGTCTGTCTGTCTGTCTGTCTATCTATCTATCTATCTATCTATCTATCTATCTACTCCCCTGTTATTATGTCTGTCGGATAATTTATGTATGTCTATATCTGACCTACATACCTAATTACCTACCAACCCCTCTACTTACCTGTCTGTCGATAGGATCTCTATCCTACCTGCCTATATATCTGTACATAAACATCTACATAAACACTTTACTTTCCTTTTTCCCTGAACTTACTAGGTAGGTAGAGAAGAGGGAGACAAAGAGGGAAGATATGGAGAGAGAAAGTCAGTACAGTGGGATCGAGTGCAAGTCACGGTTAGACAGTGGTACCCTTGGAAAAGAGTAAATTTCTTGGTTCTGTCAATGAGTATTCGCAGGAGAGTGAAAGTAGAGTGATATTACTGGACCTGCCTGTCTGTCTGTCTGTCTGTCTGTCTGTCTGTCTGTCTATCTATCTATCTATCTATCTATCTATCTATCTACTCCCCTGTTATTATGTCTGTCGGATAATTTATGTATGTCTATATCTGACCTACATACCTAATTACCTACCAACCCCTCTACTTACCTGTCTGTCGATAGGATCTCTATCCTACCTGCCTATATATCTGTACATAAACATCTACATAAACACTTTACTTTCCTTTTTCCCTGAACTTACTAGGTAGGTAGAGAAGAGGGAGACAAAGAGGGAAGATATGGAGAGAGAAAGTCAGTACAGTGGGATCGAGTGCAAGTCACGGTTAGACAGTGGTACCCTTGGAAAAGAGTAAATTTCTTGGTTCTGTCAATGAGTATTCATCTATCTATCTATCTATCTATCTATCTATCTATCTATCTATCTGTCTGTCTGTCTGTCTGTCTGTCTGTCTGTCTGTCCGTCCGTCCGTCCGTCTACATCTACATCTCTCAGTCTAAATTGTCCAATTTATTTTTCTCTGCTATCCAGGTTCATCCATTCGTGCTTCCAGAGTATTTGTGTTTGTGTCTATTACCTCCTTTGTTTTGAGAACATTATAATTGTCTACTTTGTCAACATCAGTTTCCTGAAAGCATATTATTATTATAATTATTATTATTATTATTTAAATTAAGTACATAGATACTCAAGAGACACCCTGAGTATAAGAACTGACACTGATATGTGCTTTCAGAATAGTGAATTTATACTGGATAAATTGTGCTGAAATGTGTTGAACTACCCCTTTAAAGGTACTGAAATCACTAATAAGAAATGTGTGGATTTAAATAAGCCTTCATGTAAATAAAATATGCAGGTGTGAAGAATATCTACATACGATAAAGGTTTAGATAATCTTTAAGTCAAAAGCCTTAATTTTTAAGGCTGTAGAGTGATGTTGACTAGACTGAGTCTGTTTAATCAGTGTGTACAATGATCTCTCTCTCTCTCTCTGTGTGTGTGTGTGTGTGTGTGATCAATACGTCTGCAAGAGTGGCATGGTCGGGGTGATCCTAATTAGCAGAGCTTTAAGAGAGATTAGCTCCTCCTCAGCTCAGTCTGACAAACAAGCCTAACACAATCAGCCACTACCCAGAATCCCTGGCTTGGGCCCAGTACATGGAAAAAACAGTGGGTGGGGTACACAATGAAGTTTCATACAATGTCAGAACTTGTATACCGTATTTTCTGGACTATAAGTCACGTTTTTTTACGTAGTTTGGCTGGGGGTGCGACTTAATCATTTTACATGTTATTTTCACACTAAACAGCAAGAGGGCGCTCTAGGCCCGTGTTGGTAATTTCAACATTGAGTCTGACGTAAGCGACATAGAAGAAGAAGCGCCGCATCTTCTACCTCCGGAGTTAGCGGCGTTGTTTAAAAGTGACCCCGAAGATGAAGATTTCATTGGATTTTAATTATTTGGAGTTACACTGATGGTTTAGTAAACTTTTTAGCATATTATATTATTTATTATGCTCTGGTTTTCTGAATAAATTTTAATATGTTATGTTAACATACCAGGCACGTTCTCAGTTGTGTCAGTAACGTAAGCATACTGTTCAATTATTCCTCTATTCTATTTTTATTTTAAATTACTTTTCAAAATGATATGTCTGTGCTTGGTGTTGGACTTTATGAAAAAAATTTCCTCCAAAAAACTTATACTCCAGTGCGACTTATATATGTTTTTTTCTTCTTTATTATGCATTTTATGGCTGGTGCGACTTGTACTCCGGAGCGACTTATAGTCCAGAAAATACGGTATACACTTCATATACAATGAACTAAAATATAATGCAACACTTTTGTTTTTGCTCCCATTGTTCATGAGCTGTACCCAAAGATCTAAGACTTTTTCTATGTACACAAAAGGCATTTTTCTCTCAAATATTCTGCACAAATTTGTCTAATTCAGTGTTAGTGAGCACTTCTTTGGCAAGATAATTTATCCACCTTATAGGTGTGCCTTAGGCTGGCCACAATAAAAGGCCACTTTAAAATGAGTGGTGTCATCACACATTTCCAAGTTTTGAGGGAACATGCAATTGGCTTTATAAATAAAATTTGATTGATTGATTGATTGCATGCTGACTGCAGGAATGTCCAGCATAGTTGTTGCTCATGAATTTAACGTTAATTTCTCTACCATAAGCCAACATGCCCAGAACTCCTAACCCAGGAGGCATCCAGGAGGCATTCTTACCAGGTGCCAAAACCACCTCAATTGCCTCCTCTCGACATGGAGGAGCAGCGGCTGTACTCTGAACCTTTCACAGATGTCCGAACTCTTCACCCTATCTCTAAGGGAGAGCCCAGACACCTTGTCAAGAAAGCTAATTTCAGCCGCTTGTATCCGCGGTCTTATTCTTTTGGTCACTACCAAAAGCTCATGACCATAGGTAATGGTTGGAACATGGCAGATGGAACATGAATACATACACCCTAAGCGTATGAGTTACAGCTGAATCAAACTTCTCAATATAAAGGATAGTTTAGCCATGGAAGCAGCAACTTTAGACAACAATGTTCGGGCTGGACTGGACAGACTACGGCTTCTCTGGACACCGGCTCACTGGAGTGGGGAGCATCAAACAAAGAGGAGGCAGTACAAGTGGCAGCAGAAGAGGGGGAAGCGTGGTGGTGTGCTAGCCAGGCTAAAAGTTAATGCAAACTGACCCCCGATTCCATCTCTTTTCCTCTCCAATGTCCATTCTCTGGACAACAAGCTGGACCTCCTGTGGCTGAGGATGAATGTTTCTGAGAAGATGAGGAACTGCACTGTGATTTGTCTCACAGAAACATGGCTAAACCACAGCATGCCAGACTCAGCCTTCCAGCTCTCCGGCCGGCAGCACTTCCAAGTGGACTGGAATCTGCAGTCCAGGAAAACCAGAGGGGGCAGCTTAATCATCTACATTAGGGTGACCAAACGTCCGTATTTCCCGGGACATGTCCGTATTTCACGTCCTGTCCCGGGCGTCCCGGGTTGTTTTAAAAAAGTGAGGAAATGTCCTGGTTTTTAAATGATCTTCATTGGACCATTAAAATGTAAATTTACAGGCACTAGGGCACTGCTCACGGCGCTGCGTGTGACGTAATCCCTGAGCGCAGCCCTGTTCTGAGGGCAGCGTGACTGTCAGTACGCAAGCAACATGCCGAAGCGCAAGTGTATGTTTACCGACGATTTACAAAAGAGTTTCCCTGCTTTCAGACCGGGTCGAGACAAATGGGAAGCCTTGTGCACAGTGTGTTATTGTTATGGTGTGTCATTTGTTAATTTATTTTTTTCCAGTAGCCTACAGAACAGACAATATTTCGTTCGTTACTGAGGGTAACTGAGTATCGTGTTATTTGGAGTTGAGAGTTATGGTTAACTTTTGTTGTTAAGTAAGGGATGTTTAGATGAGACATTATTTATTTCATTGTGCTATTCATTCATTACAGGAAATGTTAACTTAAGCATTTTGAATAAATGCATTTGGAATAAAATTATCATGTTATTGGAATTTTTGTCGTTGAGTTTTACTGAAAAGCATTTTTAATAAACCAACTGTAAATATGTTGTTGTAGGTTTACGTGGGCCTATGTTAAGTGAGTGCAAGTACCCCACCCCACCCCCGCTCCAAGGTGTCCTGGTTTTCCCAAATGAAAATATGGTCACCGTAATCTACATCAGTGAAGGTTGGTGTACAAACTCTGTGTTGGTAAACAGCCACTGCTGTGAGGCGATAGAACAGCTGACTGTAAAGTGTTGGCCTCACTATCTCCCTCGCAAAATCACGGCAGTGTTCGTCATTGCTACATACATAGCACCAAATGCTAATGCTAACAATGCACCAAAGGAGCTCCATGACAATATCAGCTCACTTCAGAACAAGCATCCAGAGGCGTTTTACGTGGTGGTGGCGGGGGATTTTAACCACGTAGACTTGACGAAATCACTGCCGAGGTTTTATCAGCATGTGAACATTCCAACATGGGGAAATAACACACTCAACCATGTGTACACCAGAGGCGATTGCTCTAAGACTGCAAGGGAAGCTCAGCCTAAAATGTCAAAAAATAAGTGATCAATAATATACTGTTGTGTGTACATGTCATTGACTAAATATGCGCTACACTGGTAACGACGCGGCTTTCCTCTCACTCATTCCCGCAGCTTCACAGTGCTTTAAACAGGGTGGACGCTCAGCGTACACAGAGTTCAATGGCAAAGCAAAGCGTGCAGCGAAATGAGACGAGTCATTGGATAAATGCTGGGCTTTGTCCTGCCCATCGGACGCTCAGCGTCTCTGGGGTCTATGGGGCAGTGGGCTGGCCTCGGCTGGCCCGGACGCTCAGCTTCTGCATGATGATTGGGTTAACTGTCTGAGACTGAATCCCTTTTTGATTGACAGCTAAATGAGCGAATCAGTGATCTTTTTGTGTAAACATCCGTGGGAGCATTTTTTTAATTTTCATTTTGTTCTGAGTTGAACCAAAGACTTTCCTAACCATCTTAGCGGCATTTTCTTTGTTAAAAACGACTAGCGACAAATCGAGCTTCTATTTCTGGTGTTTTTTTTTTGTAGCTGCTTGTGTTTGGAGAATGACTTCTATCACTCCTTCTGACTTCTATCAAAGTTTCTGGCCAGAGGGTGCTGCTGAGCCTCTCCACCGTCACAAAGCACTAACAGGCAGACACACTTCACACTAGCCTCGCGCCAGTCCCAGCTAGCGAGCTAGCAGGTGTAGAGAGCTTCTCCTGTTTAAAGCGGCTCAAGTCTTACACCCGCAACACCATGAGCCAAGGCCGTTTAAGCAGTCTAGCTCTGCTGGCCATTGAGAGGACACTAGTCAAGTCCCTGGAAAAGACGCCTTGTTGGTACGACAGCATCACAGATCATTTTCTTGAAAAGGAATGGAGGGTAGAATTTACGTATAAATAAACCGACACATTTTATGATGTAGGCCGGAATTGAGCTTCCCCACCTTGAAAGACCAGCATCCGCCACTGGTGTACACCAACATTAAAGGCACTTATAGAGCCGTGCCCCGCCCCCACCTCAGGCTATCTGACCACATCTCCCTCCTGATGGTTCCTGCAAACCACCCTCGACTGCAACACTACAGAGCCACAAAAAAGACCATCACTGTGTGGCCCAGTGATGCAGATGCTTTGCTGCAGGACTGCTTTGACTGCACAGACGGGCAGGTTTTCAAGGAGACTGCTGAGACTGATGGGGAGCTGGACCTGGAGGATTATACATCTGCTGTCCTTGGGTACATCAGCAAGTGTGCAGGTGACATCACCACCACCAAGACTGTGACCTGCTACCCAAACCAGAAACCCTGGCTGAATGCAGAGGTGCATTCTCTGCTGAAAGCTAGGGATGTTGCCTTCAGGTCCAGTGACCCACTGGGACTCAGAAGGGCTAGAAGAGAGCTGACTGCAGGTGTAAAGAGGGCAAAAGCTGCATATTCTCAGAAAATTTCATCTCCCAGGATCCAAGGAGCATGTGAAGGAGCATAAAGTGCATCACAGACTACAAATCAAAGGATGCACAATGCCCCAATGACCCCTCCCTGCCCGAGGCTCTCAATAAATTCTACACCTGGTTTGAGGACCCCGACACCCCCCAACACCAGACTCACCCTGGCACCTGGGGAAGTGCCCATCAGCGTAACACCAGCTGAAGTAAGGAAGACCCTCAAGAGGATCAACCCCTGGAAGGCGGCCGGTCCTGACAACATCCCTGGTCAGCTGTAAAAGAACTGCGCAGACCAGCTTTCCGTAGTCCAGGCGGATATCTTTAATGCCTCCCTCAGCCAGGCAGTTGTCTCAACCTGCATGAAGACCGCCACTATCATCCCAGTCCCCAAGAGCTCCACAGTGTCAGGTCTGAATGACTATCAGCCAATAGCCCTCACACCGATAGTCACAAAGTGCTTTGAAAGACTGGTTATGTTCCACATCAAACCCACCACTGACATCACTGTGGATCCCCATCAATATGCCTACAGGAACAACCGTTCTACAGACAATGCCTTTTCCTCTGTGGTCCACACTGGCCTCACCCACCTGGAACAGAAGGACTCCTATGTCCATATGCTCTTTGTGGACTTCACATCAGCCTTCAACACAATGGTTCCTCAGACCATGACTCACAAACTCTTTTCACTCGGACTGATCACTTCCCTCTGCAACTGGGACCTGGACTTTCTGACCAACAGACCACAGTCTGTTAAGATCCACAACATCACCTCCTCCACCATAACCCTCAGGGCTCCCCTCAGGGCTGTGTGTTAAGCCCCATCCTATTCACTTAACTACTTAATCAGGCTGTCATATTGTGAAGTTTGCAGACGACACAGCTGTGGTTGGATGCATCACAAACAGTGATGAGTCTGGCTACAGGCAGAAAGTGAAACACCTGGAAGGTTGGTGCAGAGATAACAACCTCTGCATCAATGTAAAAAAGACAAAGGAGATGATGGTGGGCTTCAGAAGAAGCCAGCATGCCCACCCAAACATCGGAGGATTTGAAGTGGAAGTGGTCTACAGCTACAGGTACTTGGGTGTACACCTGAGTGACAACCTCACCTGCAGCAACAAAACTTCCAGTCTGGTCAAGAAGGAACATCAGCAGCTTTACTTTCTCACACAGCTTAAGCAAGCTGGTCTCGGAACCTCAGTCCTCAGATCCTTCTACAGATGTATGGTGGAGAGCATCTTGTGCTCCAGCATCACTGTGTGGCATGGGAGCTGCTCAGCTGCAGACAGGAAATCTCTGCAGAGGGGTGGTGAAAGCTGCACAGAAGATTGTTGGTGTCAGCCTCCCCACCACCACGGACATCTACACCTCTAGATGCAGGAAAAGGGCCACCTGCATCATGAAGGACCCCACCCACCCAGCACACTCACTTTTTGTCCTGCTCCCCTTTGGCATAAAGTGCAAAACCTTCAGACTGAGAAACAGCTTAATTGCCGAGGCTGTTAGACTCTTAAACTCCACTTAGGAAAAACACACACACTGCACTTTATTACACTTGGCCATTTTAACTGTATGCTGCTAATACTTCAGTGTTCAATACTCTGAATATTGTACAGTTTCAGTGATCTATACTCTTATCCAATCCTGCTCTGCATAGTGTACAGTCTATATTTACATTTGTATAACCTATTTTACATCTGCGTAGTCCATATTTATACCAATATTTTTATATTTATATCTAACAATTGCATTGGGTAAGACTGGTGTCAGGAATCCCCAATCATTGTGCCTTGTTTTTGTCTCCATATGGTGGTCATGTTATGTTTTGCACCTTCTTGTTTTGTCTATTCATTATGCCCATATTTGGACTTCGTGTCTTGTCATTCATTGTCTATGTGTTTCAGATGTGTCTTGTTGGGTCGATTAGACTTTGCCTTTATAAGCTCTGTTTGTCAGTCAGTTTGTCATGGTTCATTTTGTAAGTACTGCTCATTTGTCATGTCATGCCAATAGTTTGTTTTCATTTATGTCGTGTTTTCTTTTCTAGCATTTATATCAGTTTTCAGTTTATTTGTTTATTTAATAAATGTAATGTTTTTCACATTCTCTGCGTGTGCATCCGCCTGCTTAGTTTATCTTAGTTTTTTTTTTTTGTACTTTATCAGTAGGCAACATTCAGCCTAACAACTGGGACCTTGAGAATGTAATTTTGTTCCATCTCTTGTACTACATGTGATGCGAATGACAAACTTTCCTTGAATCTTTGAATAAACAAACTGGTAAACTGGTTGCCTTCTGACTCAGTTCTCTTCACCAAGACAGACCAGTACAGAGCCCACATCACTGTGGATGCTGAACCGATCTGCCTGTCAATCTCCTGCTCCCTCTTACCCTCATTCATGAACAAGACCCCAAGATACTTAAACTCCTCCACATGAGGCAAGGACATCCTCCCAACCTGGAGAGAGTACTCCACCTTTTCCCAGCTGAGCACTATGGTCTCAGATTTGGAAGTACTGATTCTCACTCAGATGCAAACTGGTCCAGTGAGAGCTGTAAGTCCTGGTCTGATGAAGCCAGCAGGAACACATCATCTGCAAAAATCAGATCCTGAGGTCATGAAACAGGACACCTTTAATCACTTGGCTATGCCAAGAAATTCTGTCCATAAAAATTATGAACAGAATTGGTGACAAAGTGCAGCCCTGGCAGAGTCCAACCTCAACTGTAAACCAGTCTGACTTACTGCTGGCAATGCAGACCAAGCTCCTGCTTTGATTGTATAGGGACTGGATAGCCCTTAGCAAAGAGCCCAGTACCCCATACATTCAGAGCACCCCCCACATAGGGTTGCCACCCATCATGTAACATATGGAATCGTTCCTTATTTGTGAACTAAAACCTGCGGTCCGTATTGAACCTATTCCGGATGTAATTTGTTCCATATTTTCATCAAAGGGGGAGAAGTGCGATTAAACTGAGACAGCGCCGTCCAAAATCAGGGTTAAGTTACGTTAAATGGAGACAAGTCAAGCATTAGGACCCTGCAGAAAACAAGCCGCTCAATCTAAAGCCCACTTACAAGCTTACTGATTGGCTCAGCCATTTGTTGCTAACATGCGATTGGCTGTCCCTGCTGTCACTCCATCTGGTTCACTGCCAAATATGAAGAGCACACTTTTTAAATAAAACATGATACACATAACACTCATTGATTTTCTTTCTTCCCTTAGGTGGAGAACACATAAGTCGATGTATATAATACGATATGTCATTATAGGTATACTTTTATGTAAATGAGGTTTATTGACCACACATTCCAAAAATACAGTTAGTGTAAAACTGTTGGTAATGAGTTGGAGTGAAGTTTGACACATGTTTGAGTGAACTAACATAACTTTTTTGAAAAGTTTCAATCTGGCTTCTGTTCTGCTCAAAGCACAGAAACAACTCTGGTTAGGGTCGGCAATGATCTTATAATGGCAACTGACAATGGCTCACCTTCACTCCTCATCCTCATGGATTTGTCTGCTGCATTTGACACTGTTGACCACCACATTCTCCTCCACCGTCTACATACCACAGTTGGTCTTACAGACACTGCCCTAAACTGGTTCCAGTCCTACCTTGTTGACAGATCAGAATATATTTCAATCAAAAATACAAGATCTGAGATACATACTGTGACCTGTGAAGTCCCCCAGGGTTCAGTTCTTAGCCCCATCCTTTTCATTCTGTACATGCTCCCCCTTGGCCATGTCATTAGTTGTTATGGAATCTCATTTCACTGCTATGCTGATGACATACAACTTTACTTAAAAATTGACACTTCCTTCTCTGGAGTCTTGCTGACATTGTCATCATCATCACCATCATCATCATCAATTACCCCTCCTTCAGGACTTTCTGCCTGCCTGGGGGAGATAGAGGACTGGATGTAACAAAATTTTCTCCAGCTAAACAGTGCGAAGACAGAAGCAATTCTGATTGGCACCTCACATCAGACAAAGTCAACACCCATAACCAGTTTCACTTTCTCTGGTCAGAACATCCCACTCTCCTCCTCAGTCATTAACCTTGGTGTCCGTTTTGATCCTCAACTCACCTTTGAAAGCCATATCAATCACCTTTGCAAGGTCTCCTTCCACCACCTCAGAAATATTGCTAAACTTCACCCGACTCTGAATGTATCAGATGCAGAAGCACTGGTTCATGTCTTCATCTCCTCTAGACTGGATTACTGTAATGCACTTCTCATCGGGATCCAAAACAAGAGTCTTCAGAGGCTACAGTACATCCAGAATAGTGCTGCAAGGGTCCTGATGAGAGTGCAAATATATGAACACATCACTCCGGTCCTCCGTTCTCTTCACTGGCTTCCCATCTCTGCCAGGATAGAGTATAAGGTCTCCCTTCTCACCCACCAGTGCATCTATGGCAATGCTCCCACCTACCTAAAAGATCTGCTCAGACCTCAAACCTCATCACGATCCCTCCGCTGTGGCAATACCCACCACCTCCTGCAACCGAGGACAAAGCTTAGTACTATGGGTGATCAGGCCTTTTGTTCTGCTGCCCCTCGGCTGTGGAATGCCCTCCCCAACCATTTAAAGACACCACAGTCAAAAGAAAGTTTTAAAAAATGACTTAAAACCATTCTTTTTAGGAAATTTTATAGCTCGTAATTAGCTTTTTAAATCCTAAGCTTTTAAATGTAGAACCTTATGGACTTTTATGTGGTCCTTTTGTAGCAAGAGGTGGACGTTTAAAACAATTTTTATTGTTTTCGACCACATATTTTACCATATATTTTATCATGTACTTTTATTATGTATTTTCCATGTGGCACTTTGAGTTAATAACTAAGCTACATGTTTTAACAGTTTATTCATATTTAATAATGCATTCATATTTTATTAATGATTAATATTAATATCAATGTTATTTTATTATTACTAAATAATAATATTTTGTATATTTAATATTATATATAATATTCCCCCTTCCTGGTTTCCTGTTTTTTCGCATGTTTGTCACACTTCAATGTTTCGGAACATCAAAGCAATTTAAATATTACTCAAAGACAACACAAGTAAACACAAAATGCTATTTTTAAATGAAGGTGTTTATTATTAAGGGAGAAAAAAATTCAAACCTACATCGCCCTGTGTGAAAAAGTGATTGCCCCCTAAACCTAATAGCTGGTCGGGCCACCCTTAGCAGCAACAATTACAAACAAGCATTTGCAAAAACTTGCAATGAGTCTTTTACAGTGATGTGGACGAATTTTGGCCCACTCATCTTTACAGAATTGCTGTAATTCAGACACTTTGGAGGATTTTCGAGCATGAACGGCCTTTTTAAGGTCATGCCACAGCATCTCAATAGGATTCAGGTCAGAACTTTGACTAGCCCACTCCAAAGTCTTCCTTTTTGTTTTTCTTCAGCCATTCAGAGCTGGACTTGCTGGTGTGTTTTGGATTATTGTCCTGCTGCAGAACCCAAGTTCATTTCAGCTTGAATGTTTTTTTTGCTCAGCAGTGATTTTCGTCTAGGAACTCTGCCATGTTGGCCATTTTTGCCCAGTCTCTTTCTGATGGTGGAGGCATGAACATTGACCTTAACTGAGGCAAGTGAGGCCTGCAGTTCTTTGGATGTTGTTGTGGGGTCTTTCGTGACCTCTTGGATGAGTTGTCGCTATGCTCTTGCAGTAATTTTGGGTGGCCTGCAACTCCTAGGAAGGTTCACTACTGTTCCATGTCTTCACTATTTGTGGATAATGACTCTCATTGTGGTTCGCTGGATTCCCAAAGCTTTGGAAATGGCTTTATAACCTTTTCCAGACTGATATATCTCAATTACCTTCTTTCTCAATTGTTCCTGAATTTTTTTTATCTCAGCATGATGTGTAGCTTCTAAGGATCTTTTGGTGGACTTCTCTTTGTTAGGCAGGTCCTATTTAAGTGATGTCTTGATTGTGAACAGGTGTGGCAATAATCAGGCCTGAGTGTGGCTAGAGACAATGTACTCTGGTGTGAGAAACCACAGATAAGTTATGTTTTAACAAGGGGGGCAATCACTTTTTCACACAGGGCCATGTAGGTTTGGATTTTTTTCTCCCTTAATAATAAACACCTTCTTTTACAAATAGCATTTTGTGTTTACCTGTGTTTTCTTTGACTAATATTTAAATTGGTTTGATGTTCCGAAACATTTAAGTCTGACAAACATGCAAAAAAAAACCTGGAAATCAGGAAGGGGGCAAACACATTTTCACACCACTGTATATGAAAGGTAGCAACCCTACCCCCACAGGATACCCCAAGGGACATGGTCAAATGCCTTCTCTATATCTGCAAAATATGTGTAGATTGGTTAGGCAAACTGCCATGCACCCTCTATTATCCTAGCAAGGGCAAAGAGCTGGTCCAGTGTTCCACAACTAGGACAGCACCCACATTGTTCCTCAAGAATCGGAGAGTCAATGATTGGTCAGACTGTCTTCTCCAGTACCCCTGAATAGACTTCACCAGGGTGGCTGAGAAGTGTGATCCCCCTATAGTTTGAACACAACCTCCGGTTGCTTTTCTTAAAAATGGGGGCCACCACACCCATCTGCCAATCCAGTGGCACATGATTAAACATGCTAGTATTTTAAAGGTAAAGAAAATTAACAAGTTATCCATGAAAGGTGTTTTTGTAAATTGAAATTATGTGACTTTATTGGGGGGGTTATAGTGATTGGATCAGATTATTTTGGGGGTCATAACCCCCCTATCCCCCCCGCAAATTACGCGCATGGAACCAGGTAACACTCTATGCTGGCAGATTCCCAGAGACATCTTTCCAACA
>BRDA01008086.1:48295-65910 GCA_036984385.1 Crenuchus spilurus | reverse complement strand
AATATTAGATGTTGGCATCTCCACATCATTGCATTCAGTTTTTATTCACAATTTGTTTAGTGTCCCAACTTTTTTGGAATCCGGTTTGTAGTATTAGTGTTACAGAACTTTAACAAATGTGTTTGTATCAATTTATATGCATTCATCTTCAGCTATGTGTGTGTTTTTCCTGCAGTTCTGATTGTCTGTGCACTTTTTGTGTGCTGGATGCCAAACCAGGCACGTCGTCTGATGACTGCTGCAGTGCCTAAGTCAGAGTGGACTATGAGTTACCTCATGGCTTATGTGGTGCTGCACCGTATAGCTGACACCTTCTTCTATCTGAGCTCTGTTCTGAACCCCCTGCTCTACAACTTGTCCTCACGCCAGTTCCGCACAGCCTTCCTACAGACACTGCGCTGCCGCCTCTCCATTCAGCACATCAACAAGAGGACTCTGGAAAACAGCAAAGCTTCACAAGCCAGACATACACTACGACCTCTGTTACGCAGATCCCTGCGCTGGAACACACAGGACTCTAAGAGGGACACTGAAACTTCAACCCCGAGTGGGGAAAGCACCCCTGTAGTCCAGACCTTGATCACAACTCTGCCTAACATATCAGAGACAGAGACGTGAGAGTGTTGTTTTGCCAGAGTCATGTCTTGCACTGTAAAAATGATAAATGCTTAGATCATCCCAGTCTTATCACATGCAGCTTTCACCTTTGCACATAAAGGATTCTCATTAGCCATTATACATTACTGAAACTAACTACCTCCATCAGCTGCCAAGTTATAACTTCACGTGAATCTTCAAATTGTTGCTGACCACTTTATCACACTCACCTTCTGTCTGTCTTCTGTATTGGGACCCCTGCTCATTCATTGTTTCTTTCAAAATCGAGGGTATTAAAAACATTGGAGTAAATGTGCCTAATGTAATGTTGGATGATCACCACCCCACCTCATCCTAAAAGTAGGATTAGATGGTGGATGGAGCAACATTATTTGAGAGAACACAGCTCCACTGCTCCACAGCTCAATGTTGGGGGCTTTCTACCCCTCTAACCCATGTCTAGCATTAGACATGGTGCAAATAGGTTCCAGTTTGTGCTCCAGAGTGGCCTACTCTACTGGAAATACTTCAATGCATAGATTAGATAAGCTGTATTTGTGCATTTACACATCTGTGTCAGCAATGGGTGCAACTTAAAGTAGCTGAATTCATTGATTAGAAGGGGTGTCCACAAATATTTGGACATGTAATGGGACCATATCCCAAGCCTATAACAGGAACCAGCTGCAGAACCTGAGACACGAGGGAGGGCAAGAGAGATAACACAGGGGAGTGATTAAAGCCCTGAGGAAGCCTGAGATCAAGTCAGATACAGCGAGTAAAACTTTGTTGTTTGTAACAGACAATACCGGCTGGGGAGTTTGCTCGCATTTCTTGGACAAAGACTGAGTGGTGTTTGGTGACACTGACTTAAATAAAGAGGTCAGCAGGTGCACTCACTCTGGTGACTGAGGGAAGCCTAGCTGGCAAGTGAGTCTCATGCTGGCCTCTTAAAGTATAGTGTATATTTTGTAGATGCAAAGATTAACAGTTTGTGCCAGTCATTCTCTAATCCATAGTCGGGGATCTGTTTCTGATCACCAACCCTTTATTGGCCAGCGGATTACTCTCAACCTGGCTGCAGCAGTGCTGTGTTTGATAGATATATATGAGCACAGCCTGCACTAGCTCCCCATTACCGTTTTAGTGTCACATGTCTGCTAAAAATCATTTGCCACTCAAAGAATATCTGGTCAGCAGTGATCCTACAGTAGTCCGTTTCCACTGATAGTAGTGGATGATATGAGCTAGTCAGTAATTGTATTGTTCCTGATGAAATGACAGATACGGTGGAGACGTACAAGTTGTTTAGGTGTACCTAATAAACTGCCAACCCTTTTTTAAAATTTTCTAATGACAAAAAACTGCTAATCTGATACTTTAACTGTTATATTTACCTGAAGCATCCATGTTGTACCTTGCAGTGTGGTTTATAATTGTAATCTTTTTTTTATCTTCTTAGTATCACATTTAAAAAATGTTCCCAAAACTTCTTTCCCAAAATACACTACAACAAACCCTGAGTTAAAAAGAACAGCCTTAACTACTCAGCTGCCTATTTTCACTACTGCACAACCACATCCACTGTGACAAAATGGCCTGCACACATATGTGACCCCGCCAGGGAAAACCAGGTCAAAGTCATTCTTTTTTTTCAAAATTAGTTTTTGATCAAAATATGTACTCCGATAGATATCTGAGACTGTTATCTTTCATTTACAGCAATAATACAGACTGGCTATGTTTTGTTGCTAATGTGAGTGACACAATATTGACACGATATCTCAATAAGTTGCCAAGTGACTTTGGCCTGGTTTTCCCTGGCGGGGTCACATATGAATGCCCCAAATATGATGGATAATGTATGATGGATTGCCAAATCTTTTTTAATTAATAACAATAAAAATCTCAATTACAAAAAAAAGTTTATTGTTTTTTATTTGAGACAAATTTGCAATATAATTAAATTAACACAAGAGGGAGTTGTTCTGTTTTGTTCTGTGTTTAAATGAACCTTTTTCAGCAATGCCAGCAAAACATACAGGGAAGTTGGCCAAAAAGACTGCAGCTGATAACATTACTCCCAATTGAAATACAAACATTTCAAGCTGAAAATTATTCATGACAAAAAATGCTTTTACAAGCAATGAAAAAGTTGGGCAAAAATGAAAAAGATTAGTTTATAAATATTAATGTAATTATATTCTGTTCAATGTTAAATAACTCAGCAGTGTGGTTGGAAAAAGCCACATGCCAGTCCCAAGCCCAGATCAATGGGGAGGGGTTGAGAGAGCAAACTACTCCACTATCTTGCCAAAATACTTTATGGTCCAATACAAAATGCTTTAACTTAGACTTAAGTTACCTTAGACTTAAGGTTAATTTTAAGATTAGAGTTAGGTTTATACTGAAAGTGAGGGCTAGGGTTACAGTTAAGGTTACGATTAGGGTTAAGGTTGGGGTTAGGCTTAGTCTGGTGAACGGTTAGAATTAGGATTAGGGTTAAAGTTAGGTTTAGGTTTAAGGTTGGGGTTAGGGTTAGTCTGGTGAACGGTTAGAATTAGTATTAGGGTCAAAGTTAGGTTTAGGTTTAAGGTTGGGGTTAGGGTTAGTCTGGTGAAAGGTTAGAATTAGGATTAGGGTTAAGGTTGGGGTTAGGGTCATGATTAAATTTAAGATTTGGTCTATGGTTAAGTTAAATGTGGGAATAGTCTGGTTAAGGTTAGAGTTAGATTTAAAGTGAACTTTAAGGTTATTACAATAGTGTTGTGTGTTGTAGATCATTAAGTTTGAAAGCAGAGTTTTGCACTAGAACTTTTTATCATCTGATTCAACACAAATAATTCTTTCAGAAAAGTGCAGTTTTGAAGGCATGAAAGGAGGAACTGTCACCTAAAATGAAGAAATGTTTTTGTGATACTGTTGCCTGACATGAAAATGCACTGATATAGATTTGTATGTTTATTTCCTAAAAAGAAACAACAATAGTTTCACATAACAAAGAGCTGGGACATCACTACTGCTTTTCACTTACTGACTGTACAGAACACCACATTAATGTGTACTTTGGTTATAATATGTTTATAACTAGTTTTACTTTTTCATTATACCATAGTTGTACAGAGATGTCATAATCAGAATGTTTAGAGAGGATTTACGTGTGCAGTGTAATTTAAGTACAGGGCCACATAAAAAATAATATATTGAAAAGGTTAATTGTTCATAATTTAATTCAAAAAAGGTAAACTGACATATTTTATATATTTATTACATATAAAGTGAAATATGTCAAACCTTTTTTGTTATACTGTTGATCACATCCCCACTGCAGAACTCATGCTTGTGTTTTTGTTCCCCCTGTGCTGTCTCTGTCCACGTTTTTGTTGCCATGTGCTTTTGTTTACATTCACATCATGCCTCTGTATCCACACCCTCATCATACCCGTCATGTCTGCTAATGTCCATCACCTGTCTCGTCTAAGCATACAGCCCTGCTTGTTCTTTCACTTTCTTTTGATTATGTGTGTTATTTAAGCTTCCTTGTGTTTCTGAGTCCTCTGTCAGTCATTAATTGTCATTAATGGGTTTCTTTCATTACTTAGCCACATGTTTTTGTTTTGATAATTAATAAACTCCCACCTCTGCATCCTGACTCCCCCTCAACCCCTTTGTGCAGGTTATAATTACAATATTTCACTTTGAGTTTGAGTAAATTAATATTCACTAATATAAAGGTGTCAACACTAAAACAAAAATATGACATTTCAAGTGTAATGAATATAAAATCTAAAAAATATATGCCAGTATGACTTTTTGTATTAAATTATGATCACAAATGAACTTTTCACAATATTATAATGTTTGGAGATGCTCTAGTATGTTAAACTATATAATAAGCTAAGCAGACACTCAGAATGGTTTTGTCATTTCCACACATAATTTCAAAACTCTTTTGGTTGGTGTTGATTTCATTTTTGGAACTATACATTTAATAATAATAATAATGAGAATAAGATAATGAAAGCTAACCACTAGCAAACTTCCAGGATAAGCTTACAATTCACATCAATTTATATTTAAACAGGCTGTGTTCCACAGCATTTTTTAAATCCTACTGAAAAGTTAGCTAAGAGTTTGAGGAACAAACACTGAAATGAATCAAAACTCAGAAGTGGAAATTCTGGTGATATATCTGAAATATCTGACATATCCACCAAGTGAACGTATTCATGACAGAACATTTTCCAGACATGACTGGAAAGACAAGAAGAGAAAAATATAGCTGAAAAATATTAGAAGGAGGACAAGGATTACATTTTAGCATGACAAGCAAGCAAATTTTGTAGCAAGTAAACACAAATATAACTGAGCATTCTTTTTGTGTTTTTTATTTAATTTTATTTACTTTTTACCTGGCCATCTTACCCGCCCAGAGAGAACATGGCCAATTTTTACTCTCTCAGTCCGCAGCTG
Source organism: Crenuchus spilurus (assembly GCA_036984385.1). Taxonomy (NCBI): domain Eukaryota; kingdom Metazoa; phylum Chordata; class Actinopteri; order Characiformes; family Crenuchidae; genus Crenuchus; species Crenuchus spilurus. The sequence goes on along the minus strand of BRDA01008086.1, from coordinate 60,840 downwards.
CCAATGGCAAACAGCACTCTTGATCCTCAGATCATCCTTCCTATATCTATTTGTATATTTTATCTTTATAATATTCCCATTTTTTACACTGTACTTGTACCAACTGACTATGAAAAAACACATTTTGTTTTTTATCATTTTTCATCATTTGTATTTCATCTGCAGGCCACTTTAATGACACACTAATTTACATTTTTAGAATTCTGCTGGTATTTGTTTTAGATAAGCAAATAATAATGTGATTCCATATTTTTCTCAACATTGTGTAATTCAATATCTGATTTGCGGTAAAATGCAATTAATTAAATAATTACATTATATTTCTTCACAAAGACAGAATGTTCAGCTATTGAACAAAAACGTGAACATGTGTGGAGATTTTGCCATTTTTTGCCAGGGCTTGTTGTAATGCTGTTAAACATGATTAACAGTAACATTAACTTCCTTATAATTGCTTTTCTTTCATTTTTACTGGTTTTAAAATAGCAAATCAACAGACTACTGACTTGCCTTAGTGCTAAATAGAAGGATGATTATAACAATAACACATATATTTGAAGCTGTGCAGGTGTTTAGATGCCTAGAAGCCATCTGTCAGTTTATTACAGAATATTAAACACCAGAGGGCGCTCTAATCACTAAAATAAATGTACACTACTTTAAAGTAGTCTAGTACTAGTGATTGAGATAGTTGTAGGATCAATAGCACATTTTATAGTAAAAAGGTTATAAAACACAAACAGTACAAATATTGATTCATTTCCATAAAATATTAAAATTAACTTAATCCATAAACAAACCCGTCAAAGTTTGGAAAACAGATACTACGAGGCTTCCAGATTTTTGTATGCCAGCAAATGTTGTCGTCGAATGTACTCTTCGTGTTACAGAATATTATATGATTTGTTTCTGAACTTAAAGCTGATATTGTGTTATTAAGGTTATAATAGACGAAAATGATGTTACAGTTGATTCGACTTTCCATTCCACCTTAAGTAGAGCAGCAGTTACGTTATAATGCCTGCAGGCGCCCTAATGTAACTGGCGCGCTATTTAAGGTGGAGCGGAACATTCGGATACGAAAGTGACGAATTAGAGACGGGAGGGTGGAGGGAGGGGAGACTAGCCAGCCGCCCTGCAGCGTCTGTCTGCGGGAACAGGCGAAGTTGTCGAGCTGGAGCTGACGAGGAGAATGGAAACGCGTTACAGTTAGCTATATTCAAGGACGCTGGACCGGAACTGTAAAACAGTGCCTGATTTATCTCGGACATGTGTATTTAAGAGCCTTATTTTGATGTTAAAGGCCTTTTTTTGTAAACGCAGAGCTATTCAGACCCCTCATGTCGGTCTGGTTTAGAAAGATTTTGCCTGACAGGGTCGACGTCGGTGCTGGGATTTCTGGAAGATAACCTCAACGTATTGTATATGTATTTATATATATGGTTTATGTGTAATAATAACTAGATTGTGAGTAAAAGGAAGTCAGGTAAGACGTCAAATGTAATGTTTGTTACTAGCTGACGGAGCTAGCTCAGTTAGCTAATGTTAACTCTCCGAAATGGACCGTTAACGTTCACAGGACCTGAAGAAAATGAGTGAGCGTTCGGCTAAGTGTGTTCTAGACTTATTCTGAGATATTCAGTGTGTTTTGTTATGTGTTTTTAGTTGTTAGTAGAGGTTGGCTAGCTTCAGCTAAGTAACGTAATGAAATGAGAGCCTGTAGAGAAGTGACCCCACGAGCTGGACGAGCTGTGAACGTTGTTTAGAGGAGCTTGTTGACGGATCGATTGAAGCTAACCGTTAACCCACACCGACACACACGGTCCGAGGCTACTGGGCAAAAGCTGCAAAATCATCATCATGCACCGCCTGTTCACATTCATACTTCACTACTCTACTGCTGGACTCTTCCCTCCGAGTGACTGAGAACGGAGACTGTACGGAAAAGAACAAGACGAGGAATTATACAGCTGCAAAAACTTGGAGGCCCAGCACTTCTGAAGGGAAGAAAACAAACCACTGGACGACATGGCAGTCCTGGGCCGAGTGTCTGTTCTGTCTTTAGGGCTGTGCGCCGTGCTGCTTCTCAGCCCTGTAGCCGGTAAGTGCTTTTTTATTTAAAAACGCATCATCTTTTACTTAACACTACGACTTTAGACTTTAAGATTGACTCTACTGGTGTATCTAAAAATAGTATATTGTCAAAAGGTTGACCTGTGTTCATAATGTATTCAAAACTGTAATTTTATGTTCATTACATGTATAGTGACACATTTCAAGCCTTTTTGTTTTCATGTGGATACTGTTTGAATAGAAATGTTCTCAAACTTGAAATATTCCAATAATTTGAGAATCTGGATTTCTGATTTTAATGGGCTATAAGCCATAATGGTTAACAGAGAATCAGGACAGACAGGTAGATAGATGGGCAGATATAGATAGAAAGACAGATAAACAGTCAGACAGACGGAAATATAGACAGATAGACAGACATGTAGATGGATTGATGGACTGACTGATTACTTTATTAATGTCCAAAGGAAAAGTCATATATTACAGCAGCACATGTACAACAAGAGCAGCAAATAAGCTAAAAAACAAGTAGCACTATAAATAGAAGTAATGTAGTACAATAAGCTAATTTGAAGGTGTGATGTGCAGTTATAAGTTACCAAGATGCATACATATTATGTAGGTATTTCACATCCAGTCAATCATCTTATATGTCCTCACCAAAGCAAAGTACAGTATTAACATAAAGTGACTGCTTTGTAAACAACTGTAAGTAAATATGTTACTTTACATGTAAGGAATGTACAGTATACACAAGTTTACCTGTTGGAATTAAATTATGAACACAAACTTTTACATGATTTTTTGATATGTCACTGTATGTCCCAAGGTGTCCAGACCATCATATACAATTCAGTTCAGCTACTTTTAGGGGACACAGGTTGCTGATATTTGGAGTCAGTTGCGCATAAACTGATATTTCCACAGGAGGCCTTTGCTGGTACACTCTGGAGAAGCTATGCATAAGGTCATCATAGCCAACTTCAAGTGTCAGTTTATAAAGCACCCCAACATTGAAAGTGTAGAGCATTGAAACTGTGTTCTCAGGACTGATGGAGCCTTTGGGAAGAGCTGGGGTGCAGTTTGTAATCTAGCACTAACGATCCAACATCAGAACCTGACCTCACTAATGCCCCTGTAGCTGAGTGTAATCAAATACTCAAATATTGCTCAATACTCCAAGCTTTAGTGGAAAGCTTTCTTAGAAGAAGCTCCTATTGCAGCAAACTCACTATTAATAGCATTGATTTCAGAAGAAATATTGAATGAGCACATATCTACAATCCTTTGGACATATAGTGTACCTACTTCATCATCTATCATGTCAGCTGCCTTTCCATTTGTTTCTCGTAGGCCTGTGACTGCAAAGTGAATTTGAATGCATATTGCTAATGGTTCACAGCTTAATCAATGTAGTGTTTTTGTAGATCAGATATTTTTTTGGTTTGTTAGGAAGAATAGTTTGTGTTTGTTCTGTGTGCAACAGGTCGCATATCTTTATCTTTTGTGCTTTGTGGAGTATAACTGTGTTGAAATTAGACATTTTCACTATTGTAAACAGTAAATTCCATGTAATAGTCAAAATTTGATCGTGCTTAATTAGACATTTGTCAAAGGGAGTAGACAGTTGTCTGCTTTGCACTTAAAAACACTGCATAATTTACTTTCACTGTTGATACAAAGCCATGTTTACTCTGGCCTTTCAAGAATGACAGTCAGTTTTATCCTTATGTAGTAGTACTGGTTGTTAAACTGAAAAAATGGCCCTAGGAGTTATGTGATGTGACAAGATTAAGAAGGTAATCTGATGTTATGCTGTGGGTTTGTTTACTCTTCTGTGAAGATGTGGATTGGATAGTATAGCTTAATGTTACATCTGCAATCATGCATTTTTCACCATTTCATTTCCCAGTTGGACTGGTATGAGTAGAAGCACCAGGCCCTGTAATGTAGTAGCTATTCAGCCTTGGCTCTGATAAGATAAATGTCTCTCTTTCCAGTGGTACAATAAAACTTAGTAGACAATTGAGAAGGGCATCTTGATAGTCATTTTTACTCTCTTCTAGGATTGTTATAAAACCAATAAACTGAGCAGTTTTGTATTGATTGTTTTTTTTATTAGGAAAATAAATTCCTTTAAGTAAAAAAAAAAATCTTAAAAAATTGAGTCTTTGTGCTGATAAACAAGTTCTTTGTTAACTGGTTGGTCATTTTAAAGCTGCCAATCATGTGCTCACAGCATGCCTTACTTAATAGCTTAGCTAGTTGCTTCCTCTAACACTTGCCGATGGCAAATTAAGAAGCCAAGCACTGATGTGCCACTGCTGTGATTATTCTCCATCACTCAGAGACCAGTTTGTGGAGTCCGAGAAAGGGGGAGAGAGTGAGACAGACAGGGGCGATAAAGAGAGAGGCCTGCAGAGTGGGAATGTGTGAAGGGAACGGTTTGTTACGCATGGCACAGATGAAGATGAAGTAGAAAATGTGTGTGAGTGAATCATCGCCTTGTCTATGACAGCTGACTGAAAGATGGAGAAAGTGCCATTATACTGTCTTTGTCTCTGGATTGAGCATGAAGCCACATCTCCTGTTTGCATTCTGCTGAGCCCACTAATGCTCATTTCAAGGGTGGACAATCATTGCGGTGATAAATTATGTCATCATATGATTTTTTAAATACAGCAAGGGTTTCATCAGTGATTGTACACTGAACTGCATGCATTAGAAAAAAAACAACATCCCGTTGACGCAGCTGAATAAACTGCATAGGTGGAAGCAACTAAACGAGCCTATTATGCAGTTGTCATCATCATTTTAAAATGTGACACTACTGATTTGATGGTGAAAACTGGTTAGCATGTAATATGTAAAGAAAACATCTTGAAGTATAAAGATTAAAAAATATATTCTCATCTTACTCAACTGTACTGTATTATACTGTACTGAATGAAGAGAGTGACACATCACAGCTGTATTCACAAAAAAGATTATTTGGATGCTCTTTCAGTCCAACCATTGTAGTTAGGGATCAACTAAAAAAAATAGTGTGGCAACTGGTAACAACTGGTAATGAGCCTGTTGTTGACACAGGAAATGGGTTCACTAATGAAGTACTTTGACAATTACAGAGCATGCCTGAAAACAGTTTGATCTTTATCAGATGTTTGATTTAGAAAGAATATGGATATTTGCTTATAGGATTTGTCATCACTTGGCTTTGAATTTGTCATATGTGCCCTTGAGGTCTGAGCAATATATGTACTGTCACTTGGAGGTAATTGTGAAAAAGAGTTGGACCTCATGTAACTTCATCAGTTATAGTTAAGACTGCCCATTATTTATATTAACTTCCAGGTTACTGTAATAAATCAACATTAGAAACAATTACAAGCCTTCAAAGGCCACAGCTCACACTGTAATTAAACCTCCAAAATAGTAATGATCACAGGAAAGAAAAACATGTTTATTTTAATGAACAGTTCTGTAACAACATTAAAAGAAATGTAAAACTATTTGTATTGATCTGTTCATCACAGTATGTTCTCACAATGTAAAGGGCAGCTACCAAGTGATGTTTGATATAAAAGAGATGCCACATTTAGTTCCTACTGTGTGCAACAGGTTCAGGGCTTGTCCTTTTTCCACATCACTGAGATGATTTAGGGTTAAATAGAAATTACGCATGAAGAACTCTTGCCTTGGATTCTTCCCCTGCTCTCTAATTACCATAATGGGCTACATAATTTCATCCGGGAAGAATTTGTATTATTTCCTTTTGAGTGGTTCTGTCTCTCAAACTTTTTTTTGAGGATGGAAAGATAATTAACTCGGCTGAATATTAATGTGAATTCAAATTAAGCTTGAATTAAAACCTTCCTTTGATATTTTTTGGAAATGAGGTTTTGCCCGAATGAAAGTCCCAGAGTTGCTGCTGTTTGTTTTCTCTCCCCAGCACTGTGTGTGTGTGTGTGTGTGTGTGTGTGTTTGTGTGTTCCTGCGTGGTGACTGAGTGAGTGAGTGAGTGAGAGAGAGCACAGACAGCCTGAAGGAATTTGCCCGTCTGTGGGGCAGGGCAGGAAGTGGAAGCAGCGCATTGGCTGCTGACTCTTACTGCATCAAGTTATGCCATGTTTTTGATTTGTCCTCCGATTGTGCAGAAGAATGTGTGGGTCGCCAGTTCACTGAACTCTCCAGTCCTTCCCATTTAAAGCTCAGTTTGTGTGTGTACTTGTGACAGTGGTTATACAATATATATGTTATACACATAATATACACATATTATTATCATATATTAACAATATTACCCCCCTTAAGAACAGATTTTTAAATTGAGCTATAGCACTAAACACTGCTGTGCAGTGGTGTGCTTTATTTTTTGTAATGATGAAAACTTGTTATATCAAGTCACAGCTAAGGGTTATCTCCCAGTTTACACACAGTATAAAAGCTTCAGTAAGCATTTGAGCTGTCACTTGAGAAAGCATCATGCCAAAAACAAAAGCATTCGGTTTCAAATTGAGAAAAATAATAATTGATGTTTACAAAGCAGGAGAAGGATATAAAAAGTTATCACAGTATTTCCAAGCGTCAAGAACTGGAGTGAGAAGTATTATCAAGAATTTCAAAGAGAGCCATAGAATACAGAACAAACCTGGCAGAGGTAGGAAGTGCAATATTTTAAATATCCTAGAAAGAAAACTAGTGAGAGATGTGTATAAAGACCCCAGAACATCTGCCAAGGCAATACTGCATGACAGAAATTGTCTGGAAAAAAAGACAATCACTAGAGCCCTGCACAGAAATTAAGTGTGCAAGGTTGCAGACCAAGAAAAACTCAACATCTGCAGAAAAGGCACATTCAACCTAGAGAAACATTATGCATACTATCCTTTGCATGTGCTTTGGTCAGATGAGGTAAAACTAGAGCTTTGGCCAAAGAGACCTTGCTTATGTTAGGAGGAAAAAGGGAGATGTTATAACACAAAGAACACATTGAAACACAGTGGTGGGAGTATTATTCTGTGGGGATGCTTCAATGCATCTGGACCTGGAAATCTTGTCAAGGTTGAAGGAGTCATGAAGAAAGAAGGATGTGTGAAGATTTTTAAAGAAAACTTAAGAAGTCAGTAACAACTTGGTCTGGGTCAAAAACGTACATCGCTCCTGGTAAAGAGATGCATGGATGGATCCATCCGTCCATTCCCAAGGGGAAATTCAAGGACTACCTCTAGAAGACCAAAGTGAACATTATTGACTGGCCTGCAGAAAGCCCTGACTTGAATCCCATTGAAAATCTGTGGGGTGAACTGAAGAAGTAGGTTCATGCAAGAAGACCATCAAATCTGGAGGGACTTGAGATATTTGTCAAAGAAGAATGGGCTGGGATTGCTCAGGAGATGTGTCTGAGACTTGTTGAAAACTACAGCAAACGACTGCAGGCTGTTATCCAGTAAAAACCATGCACAACTGACCATTAGCATCAGGGGGGCTAATCATTTTGACCATGGTAGTTTGTGTTTTTTGTAAAATTTAATTTCTGTGCACAAATTCAAATGATTTAATCATTCAGAATAACACTGGGATGTTACAGAAGTCACAGAGACTTGCCCCTGAAAAAAATAAAAGCAAAATAGATGCATTTTCCCCCTAAAATTGTATTTAAAATATATTTTGCCCAAAATCATTAGTGCACATCTTCTTTGTGTAATATTACGTCCCTAGTTTGTAATATGAGAACTGTGCCAAGATCAACCAGGTTGGGTTTTCTGTAATGTTTTGTGACTTTGCCATAGTGAGCGTGGAAGAACAGACATACACACAGACATAAAGAACATACAGATATAAACACTCATTGTAAGATTCGTCAGACATTCTTGATTTGAAATTGTGCACGATCATGTTATTTCATGCCTGCTGGTCAGTGTTCCTCTCTGAGGAGCAGTTGTGTGTTAGAGCTCAATAGATGCTATAATCAGCAGTGTGTGTGTGCGTCTTTGTGTGGGGTGGGGGGCCGCTGTGTACAGTGTGGTGCTCCGTAGCAGCAGGATTTAGACTAAACAATGTGTCTCTCCGTGGCTCCATGGACTCCATGGTGGGGGGGTTTCGTCTCTGAAGGGGGAGGGGAGACAAATTCTCTTGTGGTGACGCAGACTCGCACGCACCAGTTCAGCAGCAGCTGAACAGATTGAATCCAAGACTCCCCTCTTTTTCATTTATCGAGTGATAGACGCCCCTCACTCCCCCTCCCCAACACATTTCACACACTAATTGAAAAATCATCTCACTGGGGGAATGCAATACAGCCGTCTTATACTACTTCAGTCTCTGCTTTGAGGGGTTAGCTTCACTCTGTTCTTTCTTTCTGTCAGTATTTATTTATTTTTTATGACAACACGGGCATCATGGGGCATCGGAATATTGTGACTACACTATAGAATGAAAGCGATTAGTCCTTAAACAACCTGTTAAACACTAGATATTAGATATTTGTACATTAACAACTTCAATTTGTTATTAATATATGTAAATATTGTATGTATATTCTAGTTATACTAGAATAGGAAATATGTGCAAGCATTTTCAACTAGAGTATGTTTGCAGTGTGAAGAGTATGACAAAAAAGTGTATCTTGTTCAACATTAGTAAAATAAGTATTATAGCACTAATGCTAGCTCAAAACACATATCTGCCAAATTCCTACGTGTCTTGATTCAGAATATGTCCTAGACTTTTGGAGTAGCATAAACAGCTATATTAAAGTCTATAAGCTTACTGTCAACAACTTGTGGGAGACATCAGAACTGAGCTAAAAGTGTCCTACCTCACCCGTCTACTATAGAAGAGTATCTGGAGCAGCACCATTTGTGGATTTTATAATGGTCTTCAAACGGCTAGAGAAAAGTATATTTTCTTAACTTAAATTATGTCTTGTTATAGAAAATGCAATGGGCTACCCTAAACTTTTGAGTGGTATGGTATATTAGTTGTAGTAGCACAGTTAACATTAGCAGTACTACCACCAACCCTTTGTACTCATTGTCTTGTACATTTAGACATTCTGAAATGTAATATATGACTTTAGGGACTGTTTAAATTGACTTCTATAAACACTTGACTATGCACATTTTTGTGTGCACACACACAGTCACTCACATGCTTCACAGTATGAAATGGTGTCTGTCTGTTTTTTGGTTGTCAGCCACAATAATGCTATTGCTTATTAGCTGCCCCTCTTTGCTTTTGTGCTGTTTCATAAACTCAGATCACTTTGCATTCAATGTCACATGAAGAAAAAAAAAAGCACAAATGACATGTTGATCTGTTGAGTTACTTTAAAGGCTTGTCACCAGAAGCAGAAAATGCTCAGATTCTGCATTCCATAGACTGGCATTTGAGATATATGATGACGGACTTTGCTGTGCTTAAGGCTACAATGTTTTATTTTCCATTTTCTAAAGAGTAGGGGGGAAAAACCTTAACACAGTCCTTTGACATTATTTGATTAGTCTGTTTCCTAATCTGCGGAAGTAGACACTCAAGCCTCGCTGTCTCAAAGATATTGTTGGAGGAAGTTGACATTTGAAAATAAGCCTCCTGTAGACCCGAGATAAAGTTTAACCCTTAAAGATAGCAGTTATCACAAACTATAACTAAAGCTGTGTGTAATTATATATATATATATATATATATGTGTGTGTGTGTGTGTGTGTGTGTGTGTGTGTGTGTGTGTGTGTGTGTGTGTGTGTGTGTGTGTGTGTGTGTGTATGCGTGTGTATGCGTGTGTGTATACACAATAATGCAAGTATATTTTGCAATTATATCTCATTTCTACAAGTTCACAGGATGTAGATGTAATTAATTGCAACTCACTATATAACTAACATGTAATTACATTTACATATGAATACTATAGCAAAGAAAAGTAATAAGACTAGACTTCAGAGTTAAGTTGCTTTTAGTCCTACAAAGGAGCAATAGGGGCATGGACTTGAGCTGAAGCTGCATTAGGAAAGCTTGGCAGAGGCTTGTATACCCACACAGATCCTGCAGGGGAGGTGAACCATTCTTTTGCCAGCAGCGCCTACATGTCTGGGTGGCGAGAGGCAAGTGCAGAGAAGAGAGCTGGAAGGGGCTGTGTTTGTAAAAGAGTATTTCAAAACCCTGGCACTGATCTCTGTGGTCAGAGGCTCAGCACTGAAGCTTTTCATGCTATGTCTTGGTCTGCCAGTTGCAATCACACACCAGTCTGACTGACCAAAACCAGTGGAACGGTTGACTAATGGTCAAACATGTTGGCTTTTTATACTCATGATCTTGTTTTTAGTGTGGGAAAAGGACCATGAGTTACATTTTTTTTCTTAAAAGGTGTTTTTCTTCAATAACACTTGAAGGTCTGTCTTTGAGGGTTTGTTTTTTAACTGATGTTAGTTTAAGGTTTGCAGGGAAAATATTACACATGAAAATTGCTCTAATTTTGAAAAATGTATGCTATGGCATCTGTGTTTCTATGGCCATTTTGGGGCATTATGGGCATTTTGTAAGAACTGTAGCACAAACATAACTTTTTACATGTCTTTACAGGAATGGTTCACACACTAATCATACTGACATACATACAATTTTAACAATGTTAGCCAAGCAGTGTTTGGATACTTTGCTTCTTTAAGTTTAGTAGTAGTGCAACAAGGCTAATGCTGCTAACTAATGCTGTAACAAACAAGCTGTCACCGAAATAACCTATTCATTTTCTCAACCCTGCCCAAATTGCATCCAGATCTGGAGGAGCTGCCATTGTATCTCTTGCACAGTTGCTGACACAACAAACTGCTGTAGTGCCTTCGGTAATGTCTTTATTATGTTATGAACTGAATCATTGTGTTCTTATTTGCTTACTATTTTCAGTTACATTTAACTTTTTTGGTGCCTTATGAGTTGGCACATACAAATGTACAATAGTGAGGTTGACTGTTTAGATAAATGCAAACATTTAATTTATTGAAAACCAGTAGATAGTTTCAAGATAGTTTCAGACAATGACATCAGTGATACATCAAGCTATGAAATAATTTGATCAGTCATAAATACAGTTGACTAATTTGAATTATTATGCTTATCATAGATTTAACCTATTTTCTCATATACATATATTTCTGATATTTCTTATACTGTTCTTGCTTCAAAGCATCACATCAGGGCATTTCCATGTGTTAATTATCTGGAAGGTTTCTAAGATTGTCGTTGGTTAATATCTCACTCACAGTAACTATTGGAAAGAAAGCCCGTCTCCTAGATACAGTCCTACAAGTCGTGGCTATTTTATGTAATGGAAGCTTCTCTGAGCATGTTCCCATAGTGACAACTTTGTATCTGCAGAAGGGTGGAGTTGATTTTTACAATATGGAAGAAGTGGATTGTTTTTAGTATTATTCTTCCCTTTTTCTCAAATGTTTACACTGTGGCATGTTAGTGCACATTCAGCAAGGTTTTAACCCTTCAGTACACATTTACAAGCCTCTTGACCCTTTGTGGGGATAATCTTAGACTTCCTCTTTACTGCTAGTAGGTAAACAAGTCTGGAGATTGCTAATCTGAGCGGTGTAACTTGCTCTGATGGATGTAGACGGAGACAGAGCCATCTGGCCCAGGCAAACTGCAATGCATTCAGATAATTTCAGTCAGTAGCAGACATTGCTCGGGCAGTAAGATCAGAGAATGCAGATTCTCAAGACCATTTTTCTTTCCAAGCTGGTCTGGTGCTTTCAAGGATTTTACTATAAAATATTCTCTTGAAATGGATGATGTTTGGATTTAGAAAGGCAAGATGTGAACAGATCCACTTAAGGACATGAAGTTATAAATTTTGATTAGTCTCAGTTCTATTCTGTTAATTGCTTCTCAGACACCAAAGAGAGAGGTGATGCTGTAAATTAAAGTGTAGAAGTAGTCCTGTTTGCTCTTGATTGATCTGAGAACACACACAAACATTTTAGAGAAGGAATATCTTTCAGAATGGAGGACATACCTCTGATGTGTTTATAGCGAAGTAAAAGCTTCTTTGAACATTTTCCTTAAGCGCAATGTAGCCAAGACATGTTTGGTGTATGAAGTAGTGTTGTTTTTATTTTTTAATTTTTTTATTTTTAATCATGTACTAACAGCATGTAGCATAAATAAGTATGGTAAGCAACACAGAAGACATATGTCAGTAATATAAAAGCCTTTTGAATACTAAAAGTCAACAGTGCAAACAGTAATTTGCAAAACATGCAAAAAACTGACCACCAAAACTGGTATCACACACCATTATAAGCCCAAAAACAGTGAACTACAAGAAGCCTTTCCTCTAACACAAACTGAACAAGAATTTGAGCAGCTCAATTCTTATACCGTATTTTCCGGACTATAAGTCGCTCCTGAGTATAAGTCGCACCAGCCATAAAATGCATAATAAAGAAGAAAAAAACATATATAAG
>BRDA01008086.1:35894-45894 GCA_036984385.1 Crenuchus spilurus | reverse complement strand
TAGTCACTGAATCATATGTTTAACCCAGCCAATCACTAATGATTCTGTGCTAAGGTAAGCCATGGTATTGACATGATCCAGCAAGCGTGATTTGGCCAATATTTAATCACGTCACATCCATGGTACAAAAGCATGTGACAAGGCTAACACAACTGCAGTATGAAGCAGTAACGTGTGTGTGTGTGTGTGTGTGTGTGTGTGTGTGTGTGGTGTCTCTGTCTGCCTTTTTTTCTCTTGTCTTCTCTCTTCTCAGACAGTGTGGGGGAGAATAGCAGTGATGCAGTGATGCCCCCTCCCACCCCCCTGCCTATCCCACTCACTGTCTGAATGCTAGCAATACAATAGTGCAGCTCCATGACTTCGGCCAGCCTGATAAACGACTGCCATTACGATTTTTCCCTCTCACTTACGCACGCACCCAGTCTGGCTATTTGCATGACAGGGATAGAGGGCAGGGCAGTAGAGGGAAGGAGAGAGAGAGAGAAAAATTGAGAAAGGGAGTAGAAGAAAGATCGGCAGGATTAATTTGCTGGGTACAGTTGGGGTGAGAGTAGGCCAGCTGCAGCAGAGATTGTTATCGCTAGAAAGGCTACCATCTCCAGCCTCGCTGGCTCATTTATGGAAATAAGGGCAGCCCTTTTCACGCCGTGTTTCTGTGGACATTATACCTGTCTTAGCTCATATAAGAGAAGTGATGCATTCAGATACTTTATATTTGTCTCCTTTAACTCATTAAAGTCAGCCTGCAGGAGTAGTCCAGGTGTGTGCAGACCTGTATTGTGTGAAATGGATCAGCATGTAGAATTGCTACTTTCTGTCTTAATACAATAACAGAAATGCTACCCTTATTGTTTGCTGGGCTGTGTTCATGTGCAGGGATTGACTATAGAATTAACATCACAGTTGCTTATTTTTTCTGTTTAATTATAGTAACAATAAAAAATACGGAGGTATATTCCTATTCATGGCTTCATGGGTCTCTAAATGTTTAGCTTATTTGACAATAAAAGTAAATGTATATGAATGCAACCTTCTCCTCAAAATAAGTGTGTTTTTGCCTCTCCATTAAAGGGTTAATCACATGGCTGTGTTCAAAAAGCCCCGTCTCTATTTCTCTGGTAACAAAAGCAGCATGATGAGGGGTAGGCTATGTATGCTAATGAACACTTTGGCTTTAATCAAATGCATTGAACCAGATTGCTCAAGATTATGAATGCTTGCTGATCTGCACCTCTATAGTTGCTTTGGTTTGTAAAACATACACAGCTTAGGGAAACAGTTTGATTTCCTTAAGCTGTTCTCTCCCCGCCTTCTGTTGTCATAGCACTTTCAGAGAGTGTTGTAATGGAGGTTTTGTGCAAAAGTACACGTGTGTGTGTGTGTGTGTGTGTGTGTAAGTGTGTGTGTGTAAGTGTGTACTGCTTGTATTAGGGACCAGCAGGTGCAGAGCCAAGGGCCCAGGTGTTCCGTTGTTTGGTTATCAGTGAGTGTATTCGGACCACCTACAGACTCTGCCCCTCTTTTTGCATCTCATTAATTAAGATTTAATACTGTTGATCTAGACTGGCCTTCATTTTAGTAGGATTATCCTACACATAATGAGGCTGCCTCCAAACAGCCTCTCATTACTGCAAGATTGAGCTCAAACAACTGATTTCAGGCATTTTGGTATTTGTAAAGGCATAGCTTGTTAACCCCAAAAGGGTGTCTGGAATGTTTTGCTTTTTGCATACTCATCACTCTATTTCTCTGTATCTCTCTTACACAGCTGCTCAGAGTGAAGAGATAGTGTGTGCATTTAATGACCAGCACCAGCAGTTTGACGAGCCGAACGTGGGTGGAGATTGGCATGTGACGCGAGAAAACAACACCATCCTGTGCATGAAAAGCAGTCGCTGCTATGGCCTCTGGGAGAAAACCCATGATGGGGACATCCGCCTGGTCAAACAAGGTCAGCACATAAACGCATCGCACGTGTACATGTGTCATTATTCAAGAACGGACATCTTCTGATAGACATATGCATAGATACACACAGAATCAGTAACCATCCTCATTTACACATCTGATCGCAGGCTGCTGGACTTACATTGGTGACCAGCAGGATTGCCATGACGACCGTTGCGTGGTGACCACCACACCATCACAGATCCAGAATGGCACCTATCGTTTCTGCTGCTGCAGCACAAACATGTGCAACGTCAACTTCACAGAGAACTGGGTATCCAGCCCCACCAGTGCCACCATATGTGAGTCTTGTGTACTCTGTCATGCAGAAAAATGAGTCTTCATCTGTAACTTCTGTGTTAGTGTACTTTCAGTTCATACATAACTCACCTACCATCTCCCTCATACCAAATAACACCCAGATGAAGTGGCATCTCAAATAAGTTTGATCTTCTTGTTCCATCTCTTTGTTCCTTCTTCTTTGAACTTCTTGTTCCATTATCATCCCATTTTTGATATTTCGGCTTTTCCTGTGCATGATGGTTCATATCTTACATTTTAGAGTCACACTAGGTATTAATTTTGTATGTGATGTATAGACGCTGCTATTTGTGACTCAGTAATATGGATAAATGTGTTTCTGTTGGTATATTGTGATCTTGCTCTTTCAATTTCTTGATTATTTCACGTTGGATGGACCAAGACAAACAGTTCAGATATAGTGAGAATATTATATCATTACATTAATGTCATTTAGCTGTTACAGAACTGTCACTTGGAATATATGAAATCAGTCAAGATGCTCATGAAACTTGTTGTTGTAAATTTGCCTTCTGCAATGTCAGTACTAAAGAGCCCAGTATTGCAATAATGATCAACAGCTCTGCAAGCACATATTCATAAACTCTTTTAAAGAAATACAAGTCAGCCTTTACTCTGTCTTGTCAATTAATTTCTCCTTCACCACAAAGCTTTTTTTATATTTCAATGCATTAAAGACTGCCTCATTGGTCAGGGTGCTAAACAGTAGAATGTTAATTCAGTCCTCTTCAGAGATCACAAGATTAGAGATGAAAGGCTAGCTAGTTTAAGATTAAACTTGAAAAATCCCGCCATAAAGAAAAACATGCCACACATACAGGCTGCCATTGTGCTAAAGATTATAAATGTATGTCTTTGAATGGATTACGTGACTGGAAGGTAGATTGTTAGACGTGAATTCGTGTGCGGCACCCTTACGTGCTCATGTTGGTTCTAACCCAGTGTTTGTTCTTGTTGCTAACTAAGTTGTGTTAACATGTTGATAGAGTTAACATATCGTTATTGAAAATGTATTCATTTACATTACTCTTGGGTTTTGTTACATATAAACAGTCAGAGAGAGACTGTAAACACTATAGATTCCCTCCTTTCTTACAACTCATTATTATGCATTGGACAAGAGAGCACTAATTAGCCTTAGTCTGTTTTCTGGGTAACATTAATAGCAGTATTGACTATCACGGCTTGTTGTAGAACACTCAATAGGTTATTTTAGCATGCACTTACCCATTGTACAGTGAACTCAACAACTAGTAAACACATTGTTTACTGAAATCATGACGTTTCAAATAGTAACAGCTTGTGTTGTTTTTTCCCCCTAAATATTATATGAAAGAAATGTTTGTGTAAGTTGGCAAGTAATTCAGTCGGTAACAACTAAGTAAGTAAATGTGGATTGTGGCTATTTTCAGTGTTATTAAATAGAGGTATTATTATTCCTCAGGTCTGTTATTTACAATTTTTACCACTTAAAAGTAATTATCAGAGTTAATTCAGACTCTGGGCACCAGACATCCTGCAGTTTAAGAAAACAGTGCACACAGTGTCAGCATAAGACTGCAGACTGCTGTTGCATTGTATTTTTCAGAAGTGCTTGGCTCAAAGTCAATATTTCAGACAAACTAGATCATTTGAGTAGGCTTTGTTTTTAGAACAGGATGCATAAGCCTGTACCTGCACTTCTACCACCTTGTGGAGTTTATATTCGGCACCAGTCCATGACACTCCTCACTTCTCAAGTCAAGTGTTGTTTATTGTTTATTGTTTATTATTGAAAGTTCCTCCAGGACATGATGCAAAACAACACAAGTACAAACAACAATACAATATATAGGAAGAGCATACAATAATACAACACAGAGCAAAGGACAGGACAAGAAAAAGGCACAACAGACAGTGTAACAATGTAGTAGCAGTATAGTACAGTGCTAAGAATAGTGATAATAAATGCAGTTTTAGTCAAGTATACTAGCAACATATAGTATTCTCGCAGTAGACTTTTAGGAATATGCAAAAGAAGCAGTACAGTGCAGTTTCTTAAATCATAGTCTGCAAACACAGTGTTTCTTATGCATTCATTTTAGAAATGTGCAAAAGTACTGTATTTCTGACAGCAGACTTTGATTGAAAATGTGCAGAAGGGTGTGAAATGGTACTGGGGTCAGTTGGTCTCATCTCCCACAGTGCGTGCGTGTGTTTGTGTGTGTGAATATATCATGTGAATTAGTGATAAATTATAAAATATAATTACTGATGTTCTTTGATATAGGAATTACAGTCTGTAATTATAACTGATAATAACTGGTGCCCTGTTGGTGCTGTTTTGTCACAAGTAACAGATATTTCTATTCTTTTCATGAACTGTTGTGATGCCTTGTGCATAACAAATGAAAGGTTGAGGATTAAATTTCTCTTCCTGGAAAGAATGCCACTTTTGTACTGATAAGAGTTGTTATAATGCTATATTCTAGTATTTCCACTATGTTTTATATAGAGTTGTAGCAGTGACCCACCTCTGCAAAATTACTGCAACCGCTACTTTTGAATTTTAAGAAATGTAATGCCTTTATTATTACAAATCTCTGCAGAGAACTTTTAATTTTGAAATGATGGATACAGGAAGTGGAGCCATGTGATGAAGCTCACTATACGGATGGATGTATTAATTTGGTGCATGCAGTCTGACAGAGATAATATAAATGATACTGTTACACTCGCATAAACAGTTTTTTTATGTAGAGTGTATTCACTTCCTATACTAGTATGATGCTAATTCAAATTAACTACATTTCATTCGCTCTGTACCTGTACTTTGCACAATGATAAAGTTGAATTTAATCTGAACTAATCAATGAAAATCATTATATAATGCTAGCATTAAGTGTAAGTCTGTGCCTCCACACATTATTTAAACATGGACAATTATATTTGTAACAGACATTCAAGTTAGGCCTTTCCACTCTTGCTGAAAAAAATCAGTAGGAAACATTGCACTATAGCAGGGGTAGGCAACTCCAGTCCTGGAGGGCTGGTTTCCTGCACAGTTTGGTGATCTACCTGATCAAACACACCTGATTCAACTCAGCAGGCAATTAGCATGTTTAATTGTAGTGTCAGAGCAGTGACATCACCAAACTGTGCTGGACACCGACACTCCAGGACTGGAGTTGCCCACCCCTGCACTATAGGAAATACTGCATTCCTTTACTATTGTAAGCCACTCTGGATAACATGGTCTGCCAAATGTGTTATGTGTAAACTGCCATATAAACAATCATGCTTAAAAATGTAAGCATGTCTGTAAATCCTCAGTAGCTCCAAACTGACCACAGACACAGCCTGATGTCAAATAAACAAACATTACTGACCACTGCCCTCTAAGGCTTAGTTAGAACGTTTGATTTAAGAAGAACCATCACGTTTCAATGATTTGTGCTTACATTTATTTACTTCAATTTAACTGGGAATTTCACATTCTGTTTGTTGCAAAGGCAACACCTTTTGAAAATAACCAGTCAGCTTAAATAATTGTGATTATCTAAAATAAAAGCAATTACAATCGAGTGATATTATGTAATAATTATGATAATTATCATGCCTGAATAATGTGACAAATAATAATAATAATAATGCATTCTACACAAAAAGTTTATCAGTTAAGGGGTTTGACATTAGTATGGAACTGCAATGGAAATAAGCTTTCTTGGTTTTTTGTTTTCCTCCACTGTTTCTCTTAATTTCATATTATGGCGTATCTTTTTTAAAGGCTCTAGTAATGCTGTTTGTTTTGAAAACCTGAATCTGTGAATATTAGAGCTGGACATGTTAAAAAGCATTGGACCTAACAGTAGAACTAAAAAGTAGATCTACAGAAAGAGGGTCATTTCTTCTGTCTTTGCCTAACAGTTTGACTGAGATATTTGCACTGTAAATATGGATCTGCCCTTTACAGAACTGACGACACAGTACTTTAGCTCTGCAGCGCTGCCTGAGAAGCTTCTTTATAGGAGAAGTAGTGCTGTGTTCTGCAGCTGTCTACTCAGCCTGTGTCCTCCCATTCAGCTTTCTGTCTTTCTCCAGTCTAGATATGTGTGCTGCTTTGCCCCAGGATATAAAACCCCAACCTGCCTTCTCTCTGCACTCCCTCCCATCTTCCTCATATCTATCAATTTCTTTCTCTCTCTCTCTTTCTCTATCTCTCTCTTCTATCTCTGCCTCTCTTTCTCTGCTGTGTTCCCGCTTCCTCTCTGTTTCACTCTCATTCTCTCTACATCTGCTCTCCTCTCTCTTGCTCTCTCTCCCTTCTCTTTTTGTCTTTGGGCTTTCAGAGCAACTCTATAGAAGCACTGACCCTAGTGAAGGAAAAGAATTGAGTCACAGCCTAAATACAACTAAACAATGCAGTGAAAAATGGAGGAAATAAAGAAAAGACAAAGGAAAGTCAGAATATATACTAAATATATTTAACACCACCATCACTACTGTGACTCTTTGTAATTTGGTGATGAAAAGATTTGGTCTGTGTCCTGCCTGAATGGCAGATACAAATGTTAATACAAAAAAAATGCTGGTAGCAATGTGTTGGCTATGTCGCATACATTAGTTGAAAAATCGACTAGCAGATCCAGTAGTCCATACTGTGGGTAGCATTGTTAAAATATGGTGAAATACAGTCTAATAATTCAGAACGTGTAGGTTTCAATAACCACCAACTTTGGTAGGATAACGCCACCTTACTGTCAAACTGACTAGTCATAGTCAGTGAATGTAGCCTGCGAATGTAATCTGTGAATGTAGTGAACGAATATTGTCAGCAAAAATAGCCTGTTAATATAATCAGTGAAGACAGCCAGCAATAATAGCCTGCAAATATAATTATTTAACATAGTCTGTGAACATAGTGCATATGGTCAGCAAATATAGTTAGCGAATATAATTGGTGCAAATATTCTGTCAATACAGTCAGCAAAAAAAGTCTGCTAATATAAGCAGTGAAAATAGTTGGCAAATATAACCTGAAAATATAAACTTGTGTACAAATATATTTGGATATGTAGTCTCTTAATTTAGTCTGAATATAGTCTGCAAACAACCTCCAAAAATATTTTGTGTGCAAATATATAGTCTCAATTGTGATTATGTAGTCTGTGAATGTCGGCAAATATCATCTGCAAATTTAGTCAAAAGCTAACGTGGTCAACTGCTAACAAAGTGTTTTTAGACTGATGCTCTGTATATAATAAAACAAATTGGTTGTTATCCTATTGGTGAAGACTAGTCAGCTCTTTTTTTGCAACATTTAGAGTTACTGTGTGTGTCTGTGTGTACTTGTTGTCTCTGTTTTGGTCTTGTGCCAAGCCTTCGGGCCTAAACAGGGTGATCTCGAATAGAGGGCAACAGATTAATCGGGGTGGGGGGAGTTGTTCATTGGCCATTGATCATTTTTTATACATGTTGCCAGGCACAGTACCAACAGCTTTGAGTTTTTCTTCCCTCAGAACCCGCACTGTCAATTGCCCCTGCCACCTTAAGTCACTTCCACTTCTCACTTTTTCTTTTTAGCATACATAAAGGTGCCAGAGTGTGTGTAATAGTTGGTTATACACACATACCCTCCAGCTGTCCCTGACTCAGTCTCAGATGACTTGTCCAGCTCACAGGACTGACATTATCAGCCGTCTACTATACTATGGGCTTGGACAATAATGTATTTTTAAGCAAAGGAGTATAGTCTCCAGAATTATTTCATTAAATAATAGTATTGTGTTACAGATTTATGAAGTACCCCACTTGTGTGTTACAGGACCTTACAATTCTTTCAGTCACATGACCATTGTCATGCAGTTGCTATGTAAGTGATCTGGTGCATATCACCAGGAGAGCAAAGGAGAGTTATAACCCATCCAGTCCTAATTCTGAAAAAAAAATGCGCTGGTGTACAACCTTCTTCTGTACAAGCTTGTCCATTTTTTATTCTCTGTTGGGTGATTTTGTTTCTGCTGCCGGTATATGAATATAAAATATACACGTTTACCTTTTGAATAAAAATTCTGAACAACAAACCTTTTCAGAATATAGAGTTTTTATGTGGCACTGTAGCTCTTTCTCTGTAATTAATGTAAAGCTGTCTTTTTAGTCATATTGTAGAAGTACACATCATGTAATATGCCTAGAAAAATCTATTCATTCAAATTGCAATAACATCATTGCATTGCTTAGCCTTTTCCATGTGAGTAAAAAGTCTAGCAGTTGTGTTTCTCTAGGACATTGGTGCAGAAGTGTCAGCCCTGTGTCTACCCATTCTCTTACATACACCCACGGTGGATGTTTTTCTCACCCACACAAAGCATGAATACCTGATAAGCTTTCCAATTAGAGCTTGTCCCTGTAAGCTGTATCACATTGTATAACCCATTAACTCTAAAAGATCAAAAAGGAACTGTGTGCATGTGTGTTTTTGTGTGTGACAGCAAAACAAAAGAGAACTTTGTATAGATATTTTTGCGCGATGTGAATGTAATTGCATTCTTGTAGTGAATGAAACATAGACTTATTTTCTGTGCTTGGCCCCCACTTTCTCTCTCTGACAGTATATTTCCATTTAGCCTTAGAGCAGCACCATGACTCATTTGTTTTTCTGCTTGAATTTGCCAGCAGATTTGTTGTTCTGATGTGCTCGAGGAACCTTTCCCATGAAAAGCTAGGGAAAAACGGGAGCTTTTGCGCTACCAAATGTGATGTGATGAGGTAGCAAGATGACAATGAGCAGCAACCACTGCAGGGATTCCCCCTAGCACAGGAGTAAAGAGAGGTGCTAAGTACCTCACAGCTGGGGTAGAGGGCAGGTGGTACACTTCAGCTGCTTCCTCAAAGGTCAGGTAGTAATTCAACAATGAAACACATTGGTCCGTGCTCGGTAGTTACCTGAGGAAAACACAGTGACAGTACTATCTATTCTATCAAATCACTACCTTAAGATAAATGTATCACAGTATGTCAATGGCCCTAATGTCCCTATACTATTAAAGCAGTGTATACTAGCACATCTCCAAAAATTATAATGTTGTGAAAATGTTAATTTGTTGATGACTTAATTCATAAAGGTAGCTTGACATATATTGTATATTCATTGCATGAAAGGTCTCATATTCCAAACATTCTTTATTTTAATATTCATACTATTTGAACAATAATTTACTCAAACTCAAAATGAAATGCTCTAGTAATTTGAGATTCTGGAGTTCTAATTTTCATGCAAATAGTAGTTTTATGTACAGAATTTGATACTAGAAATACAAAAATACATGAAATCATGCATTTCCACCCACTCATGCATATTTTGTTTTGGCTGTGATCCTGTATAACTGACTTTGGGTTTATATCAGTCTCATGGATGTGTGTGCGTACACGAAAGGAAGTGTAAGTGTGTGTGTTTCTGCTGTCTAGTCCTGACTGTCAGGGTTGGAATGGGGTCACTGCGACTACCAGCTGTTCTAGCTTGAGCAGAAATTGAAAGGAGGAGCTCTGGCTAAAGATGCTCCAGATTAAACTGTCTACCTCTTAACCTGTCCTCAACCTCTCTTCCTGCCCTGCAATCTCTTACTCCATCTCTCATCTGCTTCTTTCATCATATTCCCCATCATCACCCTCTCCCCATTCAATTTCACTTCAGCTTTGTCCATACTGTAGAGCTGTCATGATTACTTGATTAAAAAATGATTGATTACAATTT
>BRDA01008086.1:8727-35794 GCA_036984385.1 Crenuchus spilurus | reverse complement strand
CTACAATACATGGGTATACATGATTCACAGTGATACAGTAGATGGGTATATAATGTTACATAGTGATGCAGTAGGTGGGTACATGTGATACACAATGATATGATAGATGGGTGTATATTAAACATAGTGATGCAATAGTGTGCATAATAAACAGTGATACATTAGATGGGTATATAGGATACATAATAACGTATATGTAATAATATGTAATGATGGGTATATACAATGGATAGGTATATAAAGTTAGATAGTAATGCAATAAACTTGTATTGAATATGTATTGGTGTTTTCAATGTGTAACAATAATAACAAAAAAAGAAACCAGATGGATTTATAGGGTTGCAATATGATGATATGATGCATTTGCATTTGTCATTCTAGTCAATTTGTGCAGTTCTACTTTGGCCAGCTCCCTGCAGATGTTTCTTCATTGTCTCTTCACACTCCACCATCATGTCATATTGCTCATATTTTGCATTTTTTTAAATATGGTGTGACCTTTTTAATGATATGTACCAAAGAGTGGGGATACTTTTGTTCATGATTCAGATTTCCAGTATACAGAAAGAAAAAACCTCTCATGTCATATTTCATTTAATTGTTATTTTTGTCTTTGTCTGACTATCTATCAAGTAAGCTTGCATAAGTGTTTTAAACGGTGGTGGCACTAAAGGCACAGACACTTGAGCAATATCTATTTGAATTGCTTTTTCCTGGTGATGGATTTATGCATGTTGCTAATGAGAATATGTAGTAAGTTAGTGTAAGCTAGTATATTGTAGGACTGCAAATAATAGCTATTAGTGCATTTCAGAAATGTTGGATATTGTGTAAAAGTTCATTTGTGTCATAATTTAATTCAACAAAATAAACTGTCATATCTATATTCAGTACACAGTGATATTTCAAGCCTTTTTGTTTTACTGTTAATCAGTGTAACTTACAGAAAATGACAAATAAAAAAATAATATTCAAACAGTATCAACATTAAAACTAAATGGTTTGAAATATGTGACTTTGTGTAATTAATATAAAAAATGTCAGTTTAACATTTTGAATTGAATTATGAACACAAATTATAGTATTGCACTAGTATTTCTACGATTGATTAATCTATCATTATTAACCATTATTCAGTTAATCAACCATACTGCCACTGTCACCCAGTTCTCTCTGTACAACAAGCAAGTTCGTCTTTTATGGTGAAACAGTATAAGGCACATTGCCCCCAGAATGTCTTGTAGAAATATTTCAGAATTGTTGTCTCTATCATATGACCATCACAGAGCTTATATTTAATACCTTTTTAAGTGATGCCATTAGTTGTCATGACAATAAAAACTAAAAGAAGAAATCAAAAACTGTATTATTGTATTGTGTCCATTATTCCAACCACTCGATTCCCATTACCTGAGAAGGGCTACAGTAAACAAATGGAGACATCGACCTCTTTCTGTCTTTCTCTTTTTAGTGGACCCACGACCTCTGTTCCGAGAGGAGGCCATCTTCATCGCCTTGGCATCTGTCTCTGTAGTAGCTGTGCTTATTGTGGCACTCTTCTTCGGCTACCGCATGCTGACAGGTGAGATAGATAATCAGGGCAAAATGGAAATGTATTTTATTGGTGTGGATATTGTGATCTGACCTCTTTGTGTACGTGTTTATTGCAGGAAACCGTAAACAGGGCCTGCACAACATGGACATGATTGAGGCTGCAGCATCTGAGCCCTCTCTTGATTTGGACAGTCTAAAACTACTAGAGGTGAGTTTAACCTGTCTTACCTCTTAACTCTGCACCTGATCTTCATTCTTTCAATTGTACTGCAGTAAAACTGCATATAAGTCTCGGGCTGCTCTGGTGTTTATGTGTTTAATAAAAATAACTACAATTAGCACATGTCCAGTACTAGTTGTGCTGAATCAGATATCAGAAGTAATATATATATATATATATATATATATTGACTTGTAGAGAAAACTGACCTGAAACATCACAAATTCGTCATGAGTCATATACTAGTCTCCAAAAATTAGAATATTGTGGAAAAAAGTTTATAATTTAATTCAAAATGTTAAACAGTTAAATTTTACATTCATTAGATTAAAAAAGACAAGCCTTTTTTGTTTTACTGAAAATACTGTTTCACTTTTTTACTGTTTTACTCAAACTCAAAATTAAATATTCTAATAATTAATTATTCTGGATTTCTGATTCATGAGCTATAAACTATACTGATCAACAGTAAAACAAAAAAGGTGAGAAATGCCACTTTATGTGTAATCAGTTTACCTTTTTGAATTAAATTATGAACACAAACTTCATCATATTTTGTTTTTTTTATGCTGTAGTTTATGCATTGTATCCAACTTTTAGATGATGATCAGAATTAAAATACCTCTGTTAACATTAGATTATTTTCAAGTGTAGTAGTTTTGAAAAATATAATAGTATCAATGTTAATAAATATAGTCAATGTTTCTTAATCAGTGTTGCAAAAGAAAAAACACAATTTTTTTGTCTCTCATGTAGCTGATTGGCCGAGGACGTTATGGCTCTGTGTACAAAGGCTCTTTGGATGAACGTCCAGTGGCAGTAAAAGTCTTCAGCTATGCAAATCGGCAGAACTTCATCAATGAGCGTGCAATTTACCGAATACCTCTGCTGGAACATGACAACATAGCACACTTCATTGTTGGAGACGAGCGGCTGACAACTGACGGGAGGATGGAGTATCTGCTGGTGATGGAGTATTACCCACACGTGAGTTCTGATCCAGCAGCAGCTTCACCTGCTCTGATGTACTAATAATATTAACCAGTAGATAGTTTAAATTGTAGCAAATCATGTTATGTATTTCTGAATTTGCTGCCATCCATAATGCTTTTGTTGATTATATAATCATAACATCTAATGGTGTTTACTTTGCATTCACATTCTAAATCATTTTTTTTATTTACTACACAAATGTATGTCTTTGATTAGGTTAAATTGGACTCTGTATTGGACCAGAACTCTGTATTGCTTGTCCAACCTCGCAATGGTTGTTATGAAATAACACATTTTTGGGAGGAGCATAGACAGGTCAATAGCAAGTATTTGCTCTATTCAGACTGGCCTCTGTAGAGCAGTACAATCCTCTAGCTTACCTTCAACTGCCCTTATCTCTCTGCTTTCCTTTTAATCGGCCTCTCGTACTATTTTTGTCAAAGACGGGAGCAGAGTCAAATGTCCTGCCGGTACAGAGCTATCTAGGCAGATATTTTTATCGATGATTCAGATGGCTTTCCAGCAGCCCTTTGAGAAGGGTGTGTTGAATGTCAGCTTATTGTGCTCCCTCACTCTCCACTTCTCTCTCAGCCTATTTCTTTGTTTTGAGTTAATGAAGGTCAGTTTCAGTCTATCTCCCTCTGTCTCTTTCTTCCTTTATTTCTTTATCTCACTCTTTTTTTAAGTCTGTCTGACTCCATCTACAGACTAGTCTGTCATTTGAGTGCTATCTAAGCATCAGCCTATCTATGCAGTTATCTGATATGGGTATTTTAATGGCCGATACCTATGCAGATATTTAGACTGCAGGGCAGCCAGTGGCTGATATATAATGCTGATACCTTTTGTGTTTTTGTTTGCATCTGTAAAAATATAAATATGTTTTTTAAAATGTTGACATGAGAAGGAGAATGTTTATCAGTCATGTTTTTCAAGCCATGTAAAATAATGTAGCTTTTGTTGTTCTAGAACAGCCACACTGACAACAAAATATCAGTAATCTGACTGATTAATCGACCAACCAATTATTTCTTCTTTCACTACTGTGCGCACAGACAATAACAACTGTCTGTGTTCTTAACTCTTCTGATCTAGAAAGCACCACATTCTTGCACATGCCAGTGTAACGTGTTACAACAGGCACACCTGTCTCTAGCAGACATGTGTGAGAGGAATGAACCGCCTATTCTGTTGTGTCTCGAAACAGACAGACATTACTCTGTTCACACACTGCCTTGTTTGTTCTTGTTCCGCCTCACTGCTAATTATTTACCCTGGCTGGAAATACATTAGCTGCTTTAATCTTGACGAGGCGAGGGGGGGGACTTAAAGGCAAATGTTTGTATTTCCTCTTAGAGACAATAGCAAGTGCCCTTAGGCTGATTTAGAAGACTCACTTATGGGCTCACTTGTACAGCCTTACTGGTTTGTCTATCCATACCTCTGTAATACACCACTCTGGTGCTCAAGAATTAGCTTTTGGGGGTAAATATCATGACAGTCACTATGGCAACAGGGAGTTTCTGGCAGGGCTGTGATTGGGACTTTTTTTTGCACATTTACAGGTGAATAACCCTTTCCTGCTTGAGGTTATTCTTTTCTTCACTGCAGGCTTAGGTTTGTCTGAGGGCTTGTGGTCACAACATTTAAGGCTCTAAAGATACATAGTGGTGCCCGACTGTCTATGCATTTGTAAATGTCCTGTATTTGTATTTAAATGTATTGAAATTTGTATTTGAATGTAGATTTACATGGTGAATAACATGCATTCTTTGTAGAATGTAGGAATCAGTGCTGGACAATAGCTGGGAGTGGTTACAACTATAAAGATAAAAGTAGTGATGTGGCAGTCTTATGCAATCCTTAAAAAATTACATTTTTTCCGTTGTAGTGTGTTTAGTCTGTTATGCTATATATGGTATATAATAAAAACTTTTTTTTTTGCTATTCAAGAATAAGTTCAGTAATTCAGAATTACACTCCAGCTCAAAAGTTTGGGGCCACTCAATAGATTAAGCATTTTCTGTGACAACACATTTTACCTCCTTTACAAGATAAAATCCACAAACGCTGCTGTTCCAGATACTCAGTTTTCTGTGGTGTCACTGCTTTTTAGTTTTATTATGGTGTCTCCCACAAGTTGTTGACAGTGATTTTATAAACTTTACTACAGCCAGAAGTTGTACTAAAGTTATAGGCCTTGTGCACAATATGTACTAAAGTCTGTAAACTTGCTGTCAATAACTTAAAAAGTGGTGACACTGTCTTATGTCACCCTTCTACTAAAGAAGTTGAGTATGTCATAGAGCAGCATAAGTGGATTTTACCATACTCTCAAAACGGCATTTAAAGCACCTTCTAAGCTTCTACTTTCAGTTTAGTACTAAAGAGGTTCAACAAGAACAACTGTTTTACAGCATTTTTTAGACTTAGACAGCTTTATTTGTCATTTCGCATACAGCAAGTCTACACAGAACAAAAATTCATTTCAGCTGGCTCAGCACAGGATTGAAATACAGACTGTGTCAGTATCAATGTCAGTAGAATATGAACAGTGAACAGTGTGTGTATAACCATGCATACATATATGGATACGCACATACCTACATACCTATATGTACATATACACATATGCATTTATACATATATACACATATATCTGTTAATATAACTGTACACATCGGAATAAGATCAAATAAAATATACATTTACAGCAGCAGCAGAGAATACTATAAAGTGCAGTAGTGCAAACATTAAAACATTGTTGAGTGTAGAGTAGATGTATCTAGTACGAGAGACTAGTGTCTCATATAGCAGCGTATTTTCATTTGGATTTCTGGTCGTGGAGTTCAGAGTTCAGATTTTAGCAGTCTGATGACCTGGGGGGGGGACTATTACACAACCTGGTGGTCCTGTATACTTATACCGTATATATTTTTTGAAGTGTAAACAGGGTAAAAGAACCTGCTTGCTGGACCATTTTCTTGGCTCATAAATCAAACAGTTCAGAACGAATTACTCGTTCTGATTATTCTGCATTACTATTAGTTTCTCAGGGTCAGTTAACCCAGCAGTATGGACAGTATTATGTGTTTTTGTCAATAGTTTGACAGTATGACTGTATTGATAGTTCTATCATGTTTGTAATTTGATTATCCAACTTAATTAAGAGCTCTACAATAAAATGATCTCTAGACTCAATGCTACACAATAGTACTCTTATAATCTTTGGTGTGAAGGTGTTTTAACAGTACACTGCATTAGCACTGCAGGTTACAGTGTCAATTAATAGACCAATCCTTTCTTACTATAACTGTATGTTTATTTCTTTAGGGCTCTCTGTGTCGCTACCTGAGTCTACATGCGCTGGACAAGGTCAGCTGCTGCCGTCTCGCCCATTCAGTCACCAGAGGACTGGCCTACCTGCACACAGAGCTACTGAGAGGAGGTGAGGTCACCTTCATGTGCTGTACAGACAATGAAACAGACCCACATTGACACACTGTCCACCCACACAGTTCTAAAGATGCTGGCAATGCAGAGGTCCATATTCAGCAGACTATTACTGTTAATATTAAGCACATGCACATTCATTCAGACTCCTGGTGAAACATGAATAGTTTCTTGAGAATACCTTCTGTTTGAGTCTTCAGGCTTCTTAATGGCATGTCCATTCCTGTGATTATATACATCAGCCTTGTTGGCTGTATTCTTTGTCTTTGCCTTCAGTTATTCCTCAGTCTTTTACAGTCAGTTGGTTCTTGTCGTAAAGGCTACATGGAATTTGAGCATGCAGTGAGGCTTGATTTGGTCATCTAATCTAATAATGTCTATATATTAGGAAGTTGTGATATACATGTATATTGCTTACACATATTCTGCACAGTAATGTATTTCAGAAAAAGCTCTGTTGAGTTAATGCATTAAAGTAACAAACTAGGAAAGAAGACTTTATAGATCAAATTAAATCTAGCATTTAAGTCTAAAACACTATAATATCTGTTCATAAGTTCATCTTAAGTAAAGATCTCTGCATTCCTTATTGTTTACAGTGACCCTAATCAGACTAAAGGCCCTCTCAGCAGACTAGCCAGGTTTTGTTGGAACGAATGAGCTGTATAAGTGGAGTCCACCCTGCTGTAAGACTACATCTGTGGCCCAGCTGCTATGCGCAGCCAACCGCACTAGATAAAAAAAGCGATGTGAATCCACCCATGGGCCAGCCGTCGCTGGGCAGGCCGTTTTGCTGCGACGGAGCGGCACAGCCACCTCCGGAGCCTTATTCTGATGTGCACATCTGGGTCAGACAGCACGTTTTCTGAAATATGAATCAGACACTGATTCATTTTTTATGCTGCGTCGTTGTGTTTGACAGAACAGTGGCATGTTGCCATTAGAGCTCAGAGCAGCATCGTACATGCAGCGTGTATATACACTGGGATAAAAGGATGTGCTCTGTTTAGCCAAGATTTCAAACTGATTAAAATTTTATCCAGACAGCCAACTTATGTAAAGCATGCCTATTACTAAGAATTTAAGAATCAGAGACAAAGAGAGGGCAAGTGGACAGAGAGTGAGTGCAGTTTTGTCTGTAAAGTAACATCTGCTTTTATTTATTTATTTTATTAATACAGCATGAAAAGTGAATTTGTCAGAGCTGGGCTTTGGGATAATTGAAGCTGCCGAGTCGCCTTGTTCTTAAAGAGCCAGTAGCAGGAGCAGTGCAGATAAGATAGGGCTAATTTGTGTGTGTTTGTGTGTGCTGCTCTTGTTTCTGTCGCTGTGGCACAATGCCAGAGAGCTGCGGCAGGATCCAGTGTTTGTCGGGTGTCTGCCTGGCTCTGCCTCTCTCTCAGCCTCAGCTTCATTAGAGCCTGAAGTTCAGAGCCAGACACACAGACCAGAGTATGCCGGGGTGGGGGAGGAGTGGCAAAGAAGCCCACAGCCAATACACTTGCACTCACATTATGGGGCTGCTGCACTGCCACCTGGTGGTTGCTTTTGTTGTGTATTTCTGACATGAATGCACTTTGTTTTGGTACATTGCACTGTAATATAGAGCAAACCTAATTTGTGAAAATGACTGTGGGCAGTTCTGTGTAGAGACGCTGGTGGATAATATTGTTTCCACACTTTTCAGCAGCTCTGCTTTTTTCAATAATAAGTAAAAAATAAAATATAAAACAGAGGACCATAACAGAGCAGATATTATTTGGGTGATTGACCATTCTCAGCACTGCAATGACACTGACGTGGTGGTGGCATGTTAGAGTGTGTTGGTCTGGTATGAGTGGATAAGAATTGATTTATAAAATATTTGGAAATCCCATTCATGCAGAATTTCATATAAATGAAAAAGTTTCACAAAGAGTAGGTGATAACGTATTCTGGAAAATCAATGCCTCACATACATTGGAAGTGCAGAGGCCTCTGCTCCTATGCTACATTAAAAGCATTTACCACTTAACAGAAATGGGATGTGGTACAGTATCTCAGAACATCAAATTAATAAAATGTCCTGTCTCCTCCCTTTCTCAGATTTGTATAAACCTGCAGTGTCACACCGGGATCTGAATAGCAGAAACGTTCTGGTAAAGAACGACGGCACATGTGTAATCAGTGATTTCGGCCTGTCTATGAAACTGACAGGAAACCGACTCGTCCGGCCTGGAGAGGAGGAAAATGCAGCAATCAGTGAGGTATGTTGTAATAAGGTATCTTATATTTTAAACTCCAAATAGTTGATTGATTTGAGATTCTGGATTTCTGATTTTCTCATCAACAGTAAAACAAAAAAGGATTGAATTTTCTCTTTGTATGTGATAAATACAAAATATGCCCATTTACCTTTTTTTAAATTCAATTATGAACAATACTGACATTTTTCACTATATTCTTAAATTTTTTATTTTGGATGTTGCTCTGTAGCTGATCAACCAACACATGGTGTCTGAACATTTTCAGTGGAACTACATGGCTTATATAGTAGAAGTCATTGGGAGCAATGGGTGACAGACATCCAGCACCAAGTTAGGTACATTACACTTGTAGTTAGGGTTGCAGCGGTAACTGGTTTCAGTGTATACCATGGTATGAAATGTTATCATACCGTGGGCATTTGCTTATTACCAGTACTAAAGGAAAAAGGCAAGCCAGCTGATAATCTCACCCGCACATGTGCAGTAACGCCTCAGCCACCCCTTAGCCATTGGTGCCACACTCAAGCACACAGTGGCAAAAATGGCAGAGAAGTGCAGCTGAACTTGTTCTCCCATCTATGTGAACACCATCCGTCCGTGCAGATCGTAGTAGTTGTCTTGTGAATAATTGTCTCCTTAACAAAAATTTGTGAAATTTCTACTACAAAACCGGTTTCCTCATGCTCAGTCTGCACAGTAAGCACCAGCAAAAGTACTGAGTCATCTGAATGTTTAGGAAATCTTATGTGCATGGCCATGAAGCCTGTGCAGTGCTGGATGCATCTGTCTCTGTTAAAGCCCTTTCTCACTGATTTGGATTTTATTTCAGACTTTAATTTTACATTTTAAAAATTTTACGTGCCTATTTTTCATCTGTTAAAATCAGGCTTGGTGTGAATGCCTTAAAAGGGAAATCTCCATTATGAGGATCATGTTAGAAATAATCCCCTCTGTCTGCAGTATCTGGTTATTTCTCACTAACCTGGATGCTACAACAGTAGCTGATCACACACTGACCCAGGCTCAGTTTCTCAGATATTAAATCTTTGTTTATGGTGATACTTACATCTGAACAGTTTTAATGATTTCCTTCCAAGCTCAGTTTTTTTGTCTCAGACTACTTTCTATGTTCTTAAAATTAGAAAAAAAACTGCCAGTTAGAACAGAAACAAGATATTTGTTTAACTAATCTGGTGTTTTTGGATTAAGATGTTAATTCATTGAAATGTCCTAATTTCACACACCACAGAAGCAGATGAAACAGCAAAAATGAAAACAGTCATTCATCACTTGCCAAGATCACATGTGAACTTAGCAATACGTTATAAATATACATACAATACAGATTATGATTATAACGGGAGAAATGTCACTTTAAAGCACATTCAGAATTTGGTAAATATTAGTGCATTATCAGCTGTTCAGTCAGTGGCCCAGTAGAATCTGCTGACCTAAGGGACTTCACATAGGCTCTTCTTCCTCAAACGTTATGCTTCTGTTTTTTCCAGGTGGGCACCATTCGCTACATGGCCCCAGAGGTTCTGGAGGGGGCAGTGAACCTAAGGGACTGTGAATCTGCCCTGAAGCAGGTGGATATGTATGCCATCGGCCTGATCTACTGGGAAACCTTCATGCGCTGTACAGATCTTTTCCCAGGTGAGAACTATGACATTCTATACATGACATACTTATGTCCACAGCCTGAGAGCATTCTGCTGGCTAAGCATAATGTCTGCAGCCTATTATATTACCCAATTTACGTCCTTCATTGGTTATTATTGGATTCTATTTAAGAGCATTAAGACTAAAACCACTTGGAATCTAAATTTAAATCTGTTTGAAATAACGGGATTCACCATAACTTGATTTGATCATTTTGGTGCATGTCAGAATTCTGAATATAATAATGTGACAGGAAGAAGTACTTACCCAGCAGTGTAAAATAAACTATATTATTATGACTGCAGCTCCCTTTATGCCATTGATATACTAACCCATTATTTGCAATGTAGTGCCCTGCAGTTTCATACACTGGAATTTCACACTGGATTGAACTCCTTGGCCATATATTAGCTATGATCATGAATGCCAGCTTGTGTGTATAGGTCAAACAAAAAGGCAATCGTAGTGTAGTTGAGTCCTGTTGTTTCAAATATTCAGCTTTATTTTACTGTCACACTTTTAGCCTGTTAAGACTGCCTCACTAATGTAATAGATGACCCCTCGGTGAACAGTGTGCAAAGTGTAACTAAGAGCTTTTTGTTTGCAGGGGAAACAGTGCCGGAGTACCAGATGGCTTTCCAGGCGGAGGCTGGGAACCACCCATCCTTCGAGGATATGCAGGTGCTGGTGTCTCGAGAGAAACAGAGACCAAAGTTCCCCGAAGCCTGGAAGGAGAACAGCCTGGTGAGAGGGACATATGTGCTCATGTTCTGCTTCTGTAACAGGGACAGGCAACCTAATTTCTGGTGTCCTGCTGTGTTGCAGGTGTTTGCAGCATCTCAGTGCATGAATTGATTACTAATTGATTTCTTTCAGAATCAAGAATGCTCTCAACTGAGCATTCAAATGTGTTTGCAGCTGTGATGTAGGTTCAGGTAACTGCATAGAGCTGCTGAGAAGATTTTTTACCTCTGAAATGAGCATTTTTGTCTGACTTTTGTATGTATGGGTGTGCATACACATTGTCACTGTTGCACCAAAACTATAAGAAATCATTTAATAGAAAAACAAAAAGCACATCTTAAGTTTAATGTAAAT
This sequence comes from Crenuchus spilurus, assembly GCA_036984385.1. NCBI lineage: Eukaryota > Metazoa > Chordata > Actinopteri > Characiformes > Crenuchidae > Crenuchus > Crenuchus spilurus. The sequence continues at coordinate 24,568 of BRDA01008086.1, read as the reverse complement.
GATAGTAAGATTTTACTTCAATAAACTTTGGAACATTTGAATTAGTTTGTTTATCATTCAAATTTAAGAAGCAGACTGTGTTTTAAACTTATTTTTCGTAACTCTCTGGTAGACGGTGCGATCTCTGAAGGAGACAATGGAGGACTGTTGGGATCAGGATGCCGAGGCACGTCTGACAGCTCAGTGTGCAGAGGAGCGCATGGCAGAGCTGCTCGGCATCTGGGAGAGGAACAAATCTGTCAGCCCGACAGTCAACCCTATGAGCACAGCACTTCAGAATGAAAGGTCTGCTAACACCAACCCACATACTTGGTCATTAGGACTTGTTCTTTGAGTTCACTCATGCTCCAGTGTAAGCTATCTTCAGAAAAACTGAAGAATTCTAAATTCAGGCTCCTGAGAACATACACTGCCATAAGTATTCTGAAGTGACATAAATCTGTATATCTTATCATCTCATTATTTTATTATGAATCAATTTGAGATATTTTTGAGTCCTTAGTGTTTTAATGTTTTTTTTTTCCCAATCTAGAGCTGCACTAACAACCAAAAGCATCAAAACATTTCAGAGGTCAAATTTGGCAATCAAAACTATACTCCTGTTTCCTGTTTTGTTGTAGGAACCTCACCCACAGTCGCAGGGTTCCAAAGATGGGGTCTTATCCAGACTACTCCTCTTCATCATATATTGAAGACCATGAGGGCATGGTGAAGAACCCTCCTGGTGATGTGTCCACCTCAGGCACTTCCTCAGTGAGCGGGATGGGTGTGAGTGGTATCAGCACAGGCACAGGGGGCACAGGAGAGAAGAACAGGAACTCAATAAACTATGAGAGACAGCAGGCCCAAGCCCAGGCCCGGCTACCCAGCCCAGAGACCAGCGGGGCAAGTCTGTCCACTACCACTACAACTGCAGGCCTCACCCCCAGCACGGTCATGACCACCATCTCTGAGCTGGGCCATTCTGAGGAGGCTGGTGCAGGGGGCAGCGTCCCTGTGTGCTTGCAGCTGACGGAGGAGGACTTGGAGACCACTAAGCTGGACCCTAAAGAGGTGGATAAGAACCTCAAGGAGAGCTCTGATGAGAATTTGATGGAGCATTCTCAGAAGCAGTTCAGTGCTCCTGACCCATTGAGTTCAGGCAGTTCCAGTCTGCTGTATCCATTCATAAAGTTGGCTGCGGAGGTGACTGGAGTGGCAGGAGCCGGACCTCAGGGGGAGTTTGGAGCAAGCAGCAGTGGTATGGGTGATGCCCCGCCTGCCATGTTCCCTCTCCCAAAGCAGCAGAATCTGCCCAAGCGACCTACTAGCCTGCCACTCAACACCAAAAATCCCAGCAAGGAGTCGTCCTCTTCCTCCAGGCTCAAGTTTGGCAAGCACAAGTCCAATCTGAAGCAGGTAGAGACAGGCGTGGCCAAAATGAACACAGTGGCACCTGTGGAGGCTCATTTAGTCACTCTCACCAACAACGGCCCAGCAGTACGGAGTGGAGTCAGTGTGGTGGTGGTTAACGGTTATACTAATGGCTCCTCAGGGTCTTTTGGGACGACCAACCCAGTGGGGCCACAAGGTGAGGGAGGGGCCCCACTACTTCAGAGTCAGCTAAGTGGAGAAGACAGCCGCCTCAACATCAACATCAACTCCAGCCCAGATGAGCATGAGCCGCTGCTGAGGAGAGAGCAGCCTGCTGCACGAGACCACACAGGCCGCACAAACTCCAACAATAACAATAGCAACATCCGCCCTGCTGAACCTCTTCCTGCTGCTCCTCTTGCACCCACATCTGCTGCTGTTCTACCCACAGAACCCCCAATACAGCCCCCAGTGCCACAAGTGAAGGAGGAAGCTCCACTAAGACAGTCAAAACCCAGGAGACCCGAAAGACCCAATTCACTGGACCTGTCTACCACCTCTCAGGACTCTTCTCTGTCTGGTGAGGCTCCTCTGACTTACAGTAAAACATACAGTAATGAATAGAAAGTAAATTATGTACACACGTACATAATTTTTTATATGCACTAGTATATGCTGCTTGAAATTTAAATGGAAAATATGTGTCTTTTCACTGACTCCGAGTTTCCTTCAAAGGTCAAAGCAAAGGTGTTATGAATGCCTTAGTTGCCTTTAATACTCAGCAAATGAGCAGGTCATTCTCTTGAACGCCGTTATTATTGTTCATCATAATATCTCTGGCAGGAAATGGAAGCAAGATCCAAGAACTGTACATGGAGCCACAGATTACACAGTTATGGAGAAACTGTTCCACTTGAAATCCCATCCCTTTTTTCTTTTTTGTGAAGAAAAACGATGTTATCATCATAATTTTGTTTATCTCAGGATGCTTAGACTCCAAACCTATGACTTAACAAAACCTTTCTGAGGATGCATGCAGGAAGCTTATCTCCTTTTCTCTCAAGTTTCTCTCTGTAACTTAACCCTTTCATCTTCTCACTTTCTCGCTTTGCTTCTTCCATCCTCTGTTCTCACTTCTCTGTCTCTCACCCTGGAACATTTGAGCGTTTCTCTTGGCTGATAATGGTCTCTGAGTGTTCCCCTATGGCTGAGTCATGCTTGAAGCTTTATCTGTATGGAGACAGACTCAGACACACACTAACAATTCCAAATTCCCTAGAGCAGGGTGTAGAGACTACAGTGTTTGTTAGCATGCTCACAAACAATAAATTCTCTGAATGTATAGCAGACCGGGTGTTTGCACTGCATGTTCAGCTTTTAACACTACCTGTTCATGCATCTTAAGAGACAGCCTCACCCTCTTCTTTCATTTGATTGCTTTGGATGCTTGGACATTGAAGGGGAAGGAAATTCTTCTGAGCTGATAAGCATCCAGAGAACGTCATGCCTCAGTTGCAGACAGTGATAAAGAATGATGCATGTTGGCAGAAGGGAGTGCCACGATGGGCCAACTTCAGAACAGAAACAAAACAGGAAAATAAGACAATAACATTGGATCTGACGATGGTCTTTATAGGGTGCACCCAGTTTTGTGTTAGAGATTGAATACTAAAGACTAGTTCAGGCTGGTGGAGAAAGGTTACACAGAAATCAGAGTGTTGAAATGCTTCTGTTTGGTTGCTCAGAAGGGACGGAAGCTGTATTGACTTTGCCTTACAATTTTGAAATCAGCACTGACTGATTGTATTCCCACATCAGAATTGCAACACATTGTTTGTCTCTGAAATATGATGCTGTAATTATGTATCCTTTCTCCAGTGCTGGTAGTACTTTATACCAGTAGCCTTATCTCTTGAATAATGTGCAGTTACTTCATTCAACCACAGAGGGCATTTATCAGAATTTTGATGATAAATGATGATTTGCACAACTACTACTAGTTATGATTGGTTGGATACGTACCTCATAACCAGTGCAGTACATAATAGGGTTGTTACATTACCAAAACTTTTGATTGATATTCATACCAAGTACAGCTTCATGATACTTAGTTAATATTCTGGCTATGAACTAAAAACACAGTCATTAATGTTTAAATGTCAAATGTTTACGTGGGAGAACATACATTTCTACTATTTTTACTTTTTCTATTTTTACAGTTGAACACTTTTTTAATGTAATCTTATGTAATCAATACAGAGTTTGGCATTTGTCAACAAAATACAGTAAAATATGGTGAAAAAATAGTGCAAATTTTTTTTGAGTTCTTTAAAGTAAGAGTGTCATATTATTTGCCAAATCCAGGTGTTAAAATGTTTTGATACTTTTGAAGCTTAGTGCAACTCCACTGCTTGGTTCATGAAATAATAATAATAGCTGCTGCATTCACTCACACTATATGTGAACACAGAAGGGATTTTGGGATTGAGCCTTTGCACTTCCTGTTGTGATGTTGGGCTGTCTCAGATATCCTCCTTCCTTTTAGAGAACATGAAGTCTACTAGGCAACCAACATAGTCTACCGTTAATGTTATCCATGCTAACTCTACCTCTCTCTACTATGTGCATTTATTTGTAGGTGAGGGCTTGTCTCAGGAGGGAAAAGCAGGATCAGCTGAGAAGATAAAGAGACGTGTGAAAACGCCTTACTCACTGAAGCGGTGGCGCCCGTCTACATGGGTCATCTCCACAGATACATTGGATGGAGAGGTCAATAACAACGGGGCTGGTGGAGGGCAGGGTTCCGGTGCCACTCGCTCTAAATCCAGCACAGCTGTGTTTCTGGTTGGCGGAGGAACTGCCACAGCAACCCTCTCCTCTGACCCACCAGGCATGACCTGCCTGTGAAATTTAACCTTTGAACCCTGCTGAGAAAGGGCCAAGATCATCTTGTTGATACTGGATGCTTTGGCAGCATGTTAGTTCTTTCCCAAGATCTTGTTCACAATCCAGTATGAGAAAATGACAAGGGAGAGAAAGAGAGGGGGGAAAGAAACACTTCCTGGAACAGAGACTTTGAGACGTAATTTGCAAGCACTTAACATCATAATATTGAACTTCTCCGACTTTCTTTGAAGAAATCGCTTTAAACCGTACCCAGCTATGCAGCAACATTGGCTTAAAATGCTTCCATTATTTTTGTTGTTCCATTTTAAATCAAAGTATGATTGTATGTATGGTTGTTTGATAATTACTTTCTTTTAATTTGTTGCACTTTTTATAAGTAATCTTAATCACACAGTTAATTATGTTTGCTCTGACCATGTTTAAGACTGGTCTTAAAACTGAAAAAAAGAGAAAATGACAATGTGTTGATTTTAACAATCATGCTAGACTGATCTTATGGACGTGACTGAAATCTAGTCCATATAAAAAAGTCAATAGAAAAAGCAGTGGTCTCTAAGACACAGTTGACTGCAGTCACATGTGTAATACATTTTTTTTACATAGTGCATTCATATGTATTTTTGTTGTATGTAATATCTGTGTATTCCCCACTTTTGTATTACATTTTGAAATGTGCAATAGGCTTTAGCTTTGAGGTGCTCTTTAAGACTTTTAATTAAGTTCTATATTTTTTGCAGCATTTTCTTTTTTAAGTAATGTTGTTAACTAAATGGTGCACTTACCAGCAATCTTGGGTTCCTACAAGCACCCCTGTTTGCATTTAAAGCAACATCTCATGGATGACAATCCTTTGCCTTCTTATCAATCCCATCAAACCTGAGAAGGAAAAAGCAAACAATCAAGAAAAGTGGGGTGTGTGTGTGTGTATATATATATATGTGTATTTTTCTTTCTTTTTTTACCTTTACTTTGAGTGTTGGAGGTGCACAAAGCTCGAAGAAGAGAGGATTTTCCATTCTGTTACAGTCTGAATCAAGCTCCAGCTCAGCCCTGTTCTCTGGAAATATGTTCTCTGTTCTCAGCAGACACAGAAATATATATGTTTACCCCATTCATTCACATGGTCCGTTTTGCAGAGAGGTGGACTGGTCCTCTGTATGCATTGTGGATCTGTACATGTCCCATGTGGGGAGCAAGTGCGTGTCTGTGGTAAGAATCTAATACATTACTCTCTCTGTCTGCTGCAGCTACATAAAGAGGTGTATATGAGCGGGCCTGAGCATTTGTGCCATTCAGCTTGGCACTTCTGCAGGAATCTCTCTCTCTCTGCTTTACTCAAGCTCACTGGAGCACAGTTATGTGAGAGAGAGTGGACAGGTCAAGTGGTTTTAGGTCAAGTGTTTGCTCTCTGCATTCCACAAACAGCGCCATGAACACCACATACGTACAACTGTAATTTATATCTAATGTTACACTACATAAACCTGGAAGTAAATGTATACATTATTGTGTATATTACAGCTACTTCAGTTCTCTTTTTTTGTTTCAACCTCTGTTTATGAAACCTGTAGTGAAAAGTCAAAAAGGTTTGCTTAATGCAAAATTGTAATCATTGTTATATGTATCAGACTTCAGAGTAAAGGCTGTTACACACCGAACACTAAAAATCTAACATGGGGTGAGCAAAATAATGTTTGTCATCTGAAAGGTAGCATTTGTTGTGCAAATGATCAGTTCTTGTGTTATTTCATAAATGTACTGACATCCAAATAAACAGAGTTTGGTGTGTAAAGGCCTTAAGAGTACTGAGAATTAGTAGCTTACATTTTATTTCCTTATGAGTACAATCATATTGACAGAGGGAAGCTGACTATCGGCAATCTTATGGCTGGTTTCTTAGAACTTGATTAAATTTAGTCTTTGACTAAATTGCAATGCCATTGTTGTTTCACTACTAAACATTGTACTGAGTCTAGGATTAGACTTAATCTGGGTCTGGGGAACTGGTCAGTAGTCTCTTAGCTTGATACATATGCAGGTTTAGCTGTTACACCAGAATTGCTAGTTTTTGTTGGGTATATATATATTTTTTCCTCTTTTTTTATGTAGTGCCAAGGGCCAAACCTCACGTTTGTCTGTCCAGATCACATCTGAAGCAATGCTGTTTTCTTTTTATTATTATTATTCTAATGAATTCAGTCTGTGAGATGTTTATAACCATGTAAAATTGTCATACTTGTGTTTTATGTTTTTTCCCCCTGTAATGTCCCTTTTAAGTTTATTGGCAGTTTATGGGTAGCTGTCATCCATCCTCATGTTGGATTCCCCTCATCCTGAAATGACTCTGTACAGTTGTGGCATTCATGTTAAAGAGCAGTTTGAACAAAAGTTGCTGTCATGCCTGCAAATGAAAGCAGAATTGATGAGTGTCACTAGAATCATAATCAGACATAATTATTGTATTTTCAGCATTGAGTCACATTGTTTTAATCATCTTCATTCTAAATGGACTTAGTATTTAGAGAGCAGTTGATGCGTCTAGCAGTACCATTTTTTCCCATGCCACAATTACTGCCTTTGGAGTCGAATGCGTTCTGCAGAATTGCAGAACTGTGAACTCCAGACTTGAGCCATTCAAATAATTGCATACTGCAACATGAAGCTTTCTCCAGTTGAGATTTAAAATATGACCACACATACTGTACTGATACAAATCACACGCCAAGTCCTCCTTGGACTAGGCATTCCATGAAAGTGACGGAAAAATAAGTTTTAGTTGCCCATTTAGATTACCAAGAACTAAAGTGTTGAGGCTGGAATTTTACTGTTTGTAAGTATGTAATATAGGCTAACCAACATGATGTAAATAGATCTGTATATATTGCAGTTGCCTGCACATATACAGTTGACTAAATTGTTGCCGTGGGACCAAGAATAATGCTACAACACTGTGATATTTATCTCTTGATAAAATAGCACAGTTATGCAAGACAGATTTGAGTTACATTGCGTACAATTTATTCATCTCTGAATTGAAAAACTTACAAAACAAGACTTTTATCTCATTGAAAGCAAATTGGTAACTACCAATCCTTCCAAATCATTAGCTTTGAATATTTGACAATTCATTGAATTTGTAATGTTGATGTTTTAAATCCAGTGTTAAGAGAAAGAGGAATGTAGGACTTGGTACAGAACTTAGGTCTAACGTACTAGTGTTGCTAACTGAATGAAAGCAAATGGCTGCCGATTAGCATTAGCAAATGAAATCATGCTATTCAGTGCCTAGTACTTTGCATTCATTTTTTACTGTGTTAGCATGTGCTCCATAGCAAATTGTCAACATTTACACCAGAAATCACCTCTTCTCTTACATAAAAACAATCCCCTACACTGACTAGACTAAAACTATAGGCAGGTGTTATACACACATTAAGTTTAATGTCTTGTATGATTTATAAGTGAAGAATCACCATTACTACATTGATTTTGTCCAGAACTAAGCTAATTCTGTCTGAGACATCTTTTTATCTCTTTACTGCTCAAAACTCTCTCAAGCCAGCCATCAAACTCTGCACTGTACTCTACAGTAAACATGGCAACGTTTAGTTACGAGACTGTCGCATGGCTTGAACTCAAACTCAGCTATAAAGACTGATTGAGGGAGAAAGTAGGCCACACTGCTAGTGTTTACAACAGAAATGAATTTTAATATGCAATTTAGTAGTATAAATCTAAAAGTGCATTTCAGACAGCCCCCAAAACTGCCACATCCACTGAAAGCAAAAAGAAATGCAAAAGGATTCATTAATCCCACAACCACTGCACCTCTTTTCAAATCTAGGCATGCACACAAATGCCCGTGTTGAGGCAAAGTTTAGCTGGGCAAGCTGTATGCCATCTTAAAAATTTCAAGAAACTAGAGTAAGAGTTTTTCTTTTGTGTGTACGTGTGTATGTGTAAATGTGAATGAAAGGTATTTGTTCATGATGGGCTGCTGTTTCTTTTCTTTTAATTCTTTGTATTCATACTGACGCTGAAGGCTTCATTCAGATCTGTGGCCCCTGCATAGTGTTGCTCAAAAAAGCCACTGAACTGTTTTCTATTACAGCTTGTAAAGTAAGCGCTTTGAGAAAAGAACAAATGATAACTCTACTCAGTTTAGTCTACTCAGAAAGATATATGTTTAAATGCCATTTAGAAATAAAGCTTGCTGTACAACCCTGCATTACTCAGTTGATTAAAGATTATATTAATGAATCATGACTCTTGTTCATTATTGCATTTACATAAAATATTTATGAGCTATGACTAATAAATACAATGTGCATTGTAATACACTGAACCCCCTGCACATTGTATATGTGAACCACTATGAAATTTATTAACTGACCACATGAGGGTGTTGAAGCCACAGTTGTCGATGGCAAAAGCACGTGGTGACAACAACAAAGAGTATCCCTATTCCCAAATGAACATATGATGGCGACTGCAGCCTACAGTCATATTATAATAAACACTCTGAAGAGTTCACGACTGTGAAAAGCCCGCTTTATTGGACACCTTTAATTCCTAGCTTCCTATTAACTCTAAGCATGTATTAAATCTGTGGACAGTTAAATTTTTCTGTACTTAAAAGATGTAACAAAACGTTATACAGACCTACAATCTACCAGGCAACGCAAACGTCAAGTTTCTGCTTGTATTAGGCCAAGTATCAGGAATTAAAAGGATCCAGTTAGCAGCCAATGAGAAGTTGCCATGGCTGGGTGCTCGGCCAATCACAGGATGGGAGGGCGGAGCTTTGGCAGCACGTCTCAGTGCGTGGCTCTGAATTTTCTGCCGTTTACTTTTCAGTTCGTTAAAACGGTTCGGGCGGCTAGCGGAGCGGCCACTGAGATAACCTGACCGTATGGAGTGACCAGACGAGGACCCCTGCCCCCAAAACCTCACACAACATACCTCAGCGTATGTTTACACTTTCTATCTTTTTTGTCTCCCTGTGTCGATAGTTTGACCAAACTTTGGAGTCAGCCGTCGTCGTCGTCATGTCCCAGCGGCTTCGTAAAAACGGCTCTCCAACGTCGAGTTGTGGCGTTAGCGGGGGACCAGCGTCTGGAGCTTCGGGGATAAGCGCTGGGGTCAGTTTGCTAACTCGCCTGCTGCCCATGAAAGCCACCGTCCCGTACCAACTCAAGCCTCAGCCGCAGCAGCAGCTACCTCTAGCGGCGAGAACTGTGCTCTCAGCGGCTGCTGCAGGAAACGGTGCCGGCTTGAAGTGCTGCAGCGGCGGCTGTGACTCGACTGGATCCCGCGCCTCCGCTTCCAGAAGCTGGAGCCCCACACGGTCCGCCGCCTCTGCTGCTCTGAGCCCGTCCGCCCCCTCTAACCCCTCGTCCTCTTCCCCTTCAACATCAACTCTTAGAAACAGTCCCACTCTTTCTCCCTACGTGGCTACATCCAGCACTTCCCAGGCCCGACCTTACCAGTGTCAGTCCCAGCAGTCTGCGTGTGCCCAGGTTAGCATAGTATCACCCCTGGCCACTGTGAGCATTGTTAGCCCTGCTAACTCTCAGCAGCAGTCCAGCTGCTTCACGGACTCTGCGGTGCTCCTGACAGCTGTCCCACATCCACCGGCCTCCTCATCCTCATCTTCCACCTCTTCGTCTTGTGGTCACCGGGTGAAAACTTCAGCACCACCACCACCACAGTGCTTCTCCCCAGATAATGACAGACTGTCCCCAGAGAGAATAAGCCCCAGCTCGCCTGGCTGCAAAGGTAACCTCAGTCTGTCTGCCTACGGACTGATAAGAGAGCTTTTATTCGTGAGAAGTTTTCTTTTCATGGGTTGTTAAGTAGAAAATGTTTCCTGTGAGGTGATTCAGTGATATGACGGTGTGTTTTCTTTTCACTGGTAGGTGCAGAGTGTATGAAATAGTCATTGCCAGTGCCCAGTAGAGGAGGAATTATGTCTGCTTTTCCCATGTTTCCTCAGAAAATAACTGATAGAAAGTTTATTTATATGAATGACTGTGTTAACCCAAAGGGTTCTTTGCATGATGAATGGGTTCTTCAGATTGATGAGGAATGCGTTGTACATGGTTCTATACAGAAATATGTTGAAAATGGTCCTTTATGGTACCAAAAAGGGTTCTGCTATTTTTACAAGCTTGACATCTTAACTACAGCAGAACCCTTTTGTTGGCTTTATAGATCCATTTTCAAAAAGGTTCTGTATAGAACCATCTGTTTTCCTCATCAATCTGAAGAACCATTTCTTTGAATGTGCATGTTTCTATTTAGAACCATTTTTCTTTACTAAAGAACCACTGAAGAACCATATTTTTAAGAATGTGTATATATAAAGTTTAAATCACTCATTTAAATGTTTTCTGGGTTTTCAATTTGACTGAACTTTTATAGCTAAAAGTTGTATTGCCTTATTACACGTTATGAATTTTCATTATTTTAGTTTCTTAATCACACAAGCCAACTTATTTTACCTAAACAACTGAATACCCAAGAAGGGCTGTTGAGCTGAAGCACCAAACTACTCCACGACTGAAGGTGTAAATAATAAGTACTGTAACTTGTCTCTAGAGGTCCACTTTCAACCATTCAAGCTACTTGACAAGAGAAATTGGGCCTCTTTATTATCATGCACGATAAAATTGACAGCGACTGCATTAACACGGTCATCGGGGCATCAGTTTAACGGACAGTGCCATTGTCATATCCATTCATCCTGTCTGGAGATGCTCCACAACCCCCCTCTAAAGCTCTAAGGATTATCATCCTCCCCCACTGTCCTGCCACTGTGCCCCATGTCACGTTTATAACTCATATTCACTTTACTGTGGCTGCTGTGGGCACAAAGCGATTAGGCCTGAAAACCCCCATCTGGTCTCATGGTCCTTAATGGGGGGAGGGGTGGCAGGGAAGCTCCAGAAATGGGGCACCAAAAGCACAACTCTGTTAACTTTGTGCTGCACAGGGCCATATTTATGGCAAAATTATAATTAATATTCAGTCTGACACAGCGGTTTAACAAAAGCACTTTTTATGCAGCCTGTTATGTCGGCAGTTGTTAAAAAGCCATGAGGATAACAAGGCTTGCCACATGGAAAGAAACCAGCATGGCCTTGCTGCCTTCAGGTTACACTCAAGTGTTGTGGTGTAGAGTACTTCTCTGTGTTTGTAACTAGTGTAGTTACAAGGTAAGCACGACCATAGATTGCTTGCATAATCTGTACTAAAGGTATTGTTATTAAGTGCAGTACAGTATCGGGTCAAAAAAGTACGTAAGTACTGATAAAACTACACTGGAATTTGGTATATAGCATATATCAGTATTGGGACTGAAGTTGTCTGAATCTCCTCTCTCTCTTTACTCTTAAATAATATGGTTAATCTCAAAAAGTGAAAGGTTCGAATAATGAAATTAAACACAAGTACATCATCACCTGAATGTAACTTTCTTTATGAGTATACTTTGACTAAATCTGTGAGTATTTAAAAATTAGTACAAACTTACTGTTTGTAACTAGAGTTGTCATGATGCCAAAATGTTATTTTTGATACCAATAACAGTTTTAGTATTACTGTACTCAATGTCAAATTGATACTCTGGTTATGAATGAAAAACACTCTGAAAACCACTGTATTTAACATCAAATGGTTATTTGATAGATTTTAATTAATTAATTTTTTTCATTTATTTTAATTCAGACCATTTTAAATATTGAAAAGTTTCTACATTTTTGATATTTTGGTAAAATTGTATTTGTAACTGAACCTAGTTATTACTCACCTCTCCACCCTTTTCCTCTCAAAGTTTGATTAGATTAGATGATTTTTTGCCAATATGATTGCAACCAACAGAATTGAAATCTTCCATGCAGTGAAACACACACACTAAGCCGTGAGGACATGTGCCCGAACTGGTGGGCAGTCCTATCCACGGCACCTGGGGAGCACTTTGGGGTTAGGCAACCATCCGGTCACAAGACCAGATCCCTAAACACTGGTCTTGGCTAGATCCCAGGTTGGCTTGTTTAAATAGATCCCTTTGTAAACATTACTACAGATCATCTATAACACATTCTCTGGTTGGTGTTTTTGCTAAACACTTGGCTACTGGTAAAGCATTCGTTAACATTTTTCCAAGCAGTCTAAAGAAAATAAGACTCATAATGTAGAAGCCCAAAGGATTGAATGTCTCTGGGCCGGTATGAAAACGTGGGAGCAGAACATGCAGGGGGATTATTTTAATACCAGTGTTCTGAGATTCGGGTAATTGAGGCCTGAAATGTAAGCAGACATGGCTGATCATGAGGTTATTTCAGCTGCAGAAGCAGTGCTGACTCTCTGATCCCTGAGGCTATGGCTAGAGAGGATGAAGAATATAGCTCTTTCATTCCATCCGTTTTTATCATGTTGGCTGATCGATAGCAGTAATAGATGTTATGAAGCCTGTGGTACAATATAGACCTCTGAGTTTGTGCATCACTTTATATTCAGAAAGACAAATAAAGACTTCAGTTCTAAGCCATTTTTGTCTATAGGAGAAATGTTGCCTGGACACACTGGCGGATCTGGCATCTATTCTATACATTCAGATACTTATAACTTTATTATTTTATACACACAAAATGAAACCGTCGTCTGTCTAGGCAAGTTGTTAATTTGTGCATATTTTAAGCTGCCAGGTCTACAAGTAAACCATATGCCATCTTTAGAATGAACATTTTAAAAAATGTCAGAATAAACATAGATTTTTTTGTTTGCAATTTTTTATTGATGGGGCAGCCGTGGTCTGGTGGTTAGGGATCTCGTCTTGTGACCAGAAGGTCGCCGGTTCAATATTGTCTGATAATTTGGACAATTCATTTACAAAGCCTTCAACAGTTTGTGATCATTTACATGCCCAATCTTAACTATGTGACATGAAGACTGAAAACCTTAAAGTAGTTTAAATGCTAATATTCCTACGTACTACTTGATTAACAGCCATACATTGCAGTTATACAACATCTACTACTAACACAGTTTGCAGCTTCCAAGGTGCCAGTCTTATGTTGCCTTTTTCAATACACAGGAGTGTTTCAATGTAGTCTGTATGTAGTTAAATGTTCTGATACCCTTGGAGACATTTTTAGTATGAACTTTTTACCGTAGACAAAAGTGGCTAAGACCCAGGTCTCGTCCAAATGCTAATAAGGAACTAGAAAATGACAACACATCCTCAAACGTCTGTTAGGGCACATCGCCTCCACCCATTGCAATGCCCTACTGATTTTTGTTTTTTCTCCCTCCAGCAGCCTTCCCTTCGTCTCACCTTTTCCATTGTGCTCCTCGGAACAATCTGCTCTTGTGCTTGGAAAGTCTAGTAATTTTCCAGATCAACAGGCTTGCCCAGGACCCTTTGAAAGCAGTAGTGTTAGAGAGGGAGAGAGTGAATGAAGGATGAAGAAAGGGGATGAAGACAAACAAGTCAGGCCAGGGGAATGGAGTTTTAAAGCTGTTTTCACAGAACATATCACAATCTCTCATTCGTCAGTGTTGCCTTACTGACCTTGGTGATACTGATATTACTGTATTTTTTAATATTGTGTGCTGTGAACTTTCTGACCATCCTCAGAAGTTTGGGAATCAGAGCATTCATGGGATCATGAATCATTTTAGTTGAAATAATGATAGCTGATTTAGAATCCTATCACTCCAAGGGTCCAGTGTATAGCACTAAAATCGATATAATTTTTATATATTTGGATCATGTAGCCCTGGATGGGACACTCGCTCTTTTCAGGCTGCTCACCAGGACAGTAAGGGCAGGCCAAGACGAGATCACACTGGATCCCCAGCAAAAGAGCCCCAACTGGAAATCAAGCCGCTATTAACTACGCCCACTTCTACTGGTTTCAGTTTGTTTAATTGCAGGCTTAGAATGTGTTGAGTCTGGTTGGAGATCAGTTTGACTTTTTCCAGCCCAAACAGGCACTGGCATTCCTCTGATAGTAGTAAGATGTGTTAATGTTTGCTTCATGATCCAAAAATATACCTATTGAGCGCATAATTTTCAGATTAAGGTGTGAGCAGTTTGTATGTGCACAGTTTTTGTGTAATAAGGTTGTTCTGACTAACTTAATTGTTCCTTATTAAGTAGTAGGGGTGCAGGAAAAAATTGATTCGAGCTCGAATCACATTTCTAACATTGAACAATTCGGAATTGATTCTCGTTTTCAAAAAATCGATTTTTTTGCGGGTACGGATGTGCCTTATCAGCTATCGTAGTGCTAGGCAAAACAAGGAAGCAGTGCGGGCTATGTACAGGCATGCAAGCCAAGCCGTGGTCTTTAAAAGCAACCATTTGGAAACACTTTGGATTTTACCGTAAACCCAGCCCGGGTAAGAAAGGGCTTGACGTGACTCATTCGATTTCCAGAGATTGCAACGGTAAAGTATTTAGTTTGGATATGAAAGAATCAGAAAAAAATCAATTTGTGACCCCAAGAATCGATTCCGGATTGATTCGTTCGATTCCCAAAGATTCGCAGCCTATTAAGTAGACAGAACCTATGTACAGTCATGGCCGAAAGTGTTGGCACCCCTGAATTTTTTCCAGAAAATTAAGTTTCTCCCAGAAAATTATTGCAATTACACATGTTTATTTCCTTTGTGTGTATTGTAACAACACAAAAAAAACAGAGGAAAAAAAGGCAAATTTCACATAATTTCACACAAAACTCCAAAAATGGGCCAGACAAAATTATTGGCACCCTCAACTTAATATTTGGTTGCAGACCCTTTGGAAAAAATAACTGAAATCATTCGCTTCCTATAACCATCAACAAGCTTCTTACACCTCTAAACTGGAATTTTGGACCACTCTTCTTTTGCAAACTGCTCCAATTCTTTCATATTTGAAGGGTGCCTTCTCCCAACAGCAATTTTAAGATCTTTCCACAGGTGTTCAATGGGATTCAGTTCCGGACTCATTGCTGGCCACTTTATAACTCTCTAGCACTTTGTTTCCATCCATTCCTGGGTGCTTTTTGAAGTATGTTTATGGTCATTGTCCTGCTGGAAGACCAATGACCTAGGACACAAACCCAGCTTTCTGACACTGGGCCCTACGTTGCAACCCAAAATCCTTTGGTAATCTTCAGATTTCATGATGCCTTGCACACAGTCAAGGCATCCAGTTCCAGAGGCAACAAAACAACCCTAAAACATCTTTGAACCTCCACCATATTTGACTGTAGGTACTGTGTTCTTTTCTTTGTAGGCCTCATTCCATTTTTGGTAAACAGTAGAATTATGTGCTTTAACAAAAAGCTCCATCTTGGTCTCATCTGTCCACAAGATGTTTTCCCAGAAGGATTTTGGCTTACTTACATACATTTTGGCAAACTTACTTTGCGATACCGTCCTCTGGGTCCTCCTGGGGTGACGACTGTGTCTCTGTATTTTTTCGATCTGACGTCAAACGGTTTTACATACATTCATTCGGTTTTAGGAAGACCCTTTTGTAGAACACCTGTCTACTCTGGTTCTACCTCGAAAAACAATTTCGTGTATT
>BRDA01008085.1:19664-49298 GCA_036984385.1 Crenuchus spilurus | reverse complement strand
TGGTTATATGGTCTTCATGTAGCGCAACAATTCGTCCTTTAAAATCCTCAGAGAGTTCTTTGCCATGAAGTGCCATGTTGTAACTTTCAGTGACCACTATGAGAGCGTGATGCACTACAAAATTGAACACACCTGCTCACTATGCACACCTGAGACCTAGTAACACTAATGAGTCACATGACATTTTGAAGTGAAAATGACAAGCAGTGCTCAATTTGGACATTTAGGGGTGTAGTCTCTTAGGGGTGTACTCACTTTTGTTGCTGGTGGTTTAGACATTAATGGCTGTATTTTGAGGGAAGAATAAATGTACACTGTTATATAAGCTGCACACAGACGACTTTTCATTGTGTCAAAGTGTCATTTTCTCAGTGTTGTCCCATGAAAAGATTTACTTAAATATCGGCAGAAATGTGAGGGGTGTACTCACTTTTGTGATGCACTGTATAATATATATGAAAAGTAGATCCTTTAAGGTTTGTTTAGTTTGGTTTCTAGGCTAAAATCTTTGTTATTTAAGTGTTTATGCAGAATTTCGGTTTTGTTACCGCAGGCGGTTCCGCTGACTCTACAGGGTTAAAACCTTAGGATTGTTGCTGCTCAGACATGGTGCTGATCACTGGAATGTAGCCTACATCTGCCTTCTGGATTTCTCCAGAATGTCACTGGCTGATTATATTATAACTGCATTTGATGAAAAGGGGGAAAACTGGGGATGTTTACATGCGTTGATTTGTGCCAATATGACTGAATTGAGCCTGAGATTTGTATATGCACACTGTACTTAATCAGATGAATGACATCCATCAGGTTTCTGGTGGCCACCACACATATTGTGATTGTTAGCTCAATATCAAGTTGTCAGAGACCTGTAATCTTCTTGACTTTTCTCATCTGCAGACAGAGAACATGCATGTTGTGATTTTTAATGTAATCAGATACAGGTGTTTACATGGGTATTATTCTTCTATTTAATGCATTATTTAAAGGATTACACACTTTATTCACTTGGATAGAACTTGTAATTATTATTATTATTATTATTATTATTATTATTTCTGCACCTAGTCTATTCTGATTGAGGTGTATACATGGACGTATTCTGTTCCGATTGAGCTATAAATTAGATTATTAATGGATTATTGGGCTTCATGTAGACGTTGCTATTAAGCAGATGGAAAGTATTTGTATACAAACCTCATTCCATGATTAAAATGAGGTAATCATAGTTTTATCTGATGATTTATTGAATGTTTTGCAGATCCTGACTGAGTTGTGTGCTGTGGGGCTTTTCTGTAGGTCCATTCAGAAGCTGGAGGAGCTGAATGTGGGGATGGAGGACCTGGGGGAGGATGTGCAGGCCCTGGCTCAGCAATGTAATGGCACACCAGCCAAAACAGGCCGCACACACACTCCTGACACCAACACAGGCAGAGACAGGACCATCACTAGCAGCACGCCTCAAAGAGGAGCTGGACGGAACATGCCTTCACTGGATGAGTCCCCTGTCCTGGTCAGCCGGAGGTGAGAGTTCAGTGTCCTTTAAAACTTTGCATCTGAATTTTTCGCATTGCAGCATCATGGCTGAGTTTGCTCTTCAGTGTAGTTTCATAATAGCAGCAGTTCTATGAGCTGTTGGTGTGACGTTCCAGTGCGTTTCAGGATGAGAAGCCCAAGTCTCCATTCATAGCTGTGCACACTCTGGAAGATACACAAGCTGTGCGAGCTGTGGCATTTCATCCTTCAGGAACCCTCTACGCTGTGGGCTCTAACTCTAAAATTTTGCGCGTGTGCTCATATCCACAGAGCCTTAATCCCAGGTATTGTGCATTGTAAATCTTAGTCTTTTTTATTTTAGGAATAAGAGCTTTAGTTAAGAATGTCACTGTGCTTTTGTGTACAAGACGGTATAACTGCAAACAATTCTGGCAAAATAAGTCATTTCTGACCAGTAATCTGACCTTTCTTTGTAAATCCATGATGGAAGTTGTATTTAAGTGGTTTCAACAGCTTCAGTGGCAGCTCTTTATCCACTTTAACTGCTTGCACACAAGCTGTCCAGACAAAAACATTAGTCACCTTGCATGTTTAAGGCCATAGTAACGTCAGGTGCCCGCTGGTGTCGCTGCATGAAGATAATCAGGCTATAAATACCTGCAGGGTCATGGTTACCACTGCTGGTAGACTTCCATACACCTGCACATTCAGCTACTTCACACTCTGACCTTTAACCCCAAATACAATCACTCCTTTATCCTTAACATCTGAGACATTCACTGCACTGTACCACCTCTTCTACATCTCACACACCCTGCAGGTATTTATAGCCTCATCATCCTCATACAGCGTCACCTGCAGGAGCCTGAAGTCACTAACACCTTATACATGCACTGTCACAATGTGTTTGTCCAGGAAGCTTACATACATACCTGTAGGAAAAGAAAAATTAACCAATTTGAATACAGTGACTTTATTAGATTTATTTTGTCGTCTTTAGTGTAATATACCTAACACACAGTTTGCTGTTTAGCACTTGAACATCCACTTATTTTAAATGAGTTTAAATGAGATAAATGTTGAGAAGCTAAATTAAGATATTGTTGATCTTGTTCTCTCTCTGATTGTCACACAGTGCTGAAAGCCCAGTGAAGCAGCCTGACGTCTGCTTTAAACGCAACAAGCACCATAAAGGCTCTATTTACTGTGTGGCCTGGAGCGCCTGTGGCCAGCTTTTAGCTACAGGTTCCAACGACAAATATGTCAAAGTTCTTCCGTTCAATGCTGACAGCTGCAATGCCACAGGTAACAATACCTTCACCATTGGTGCACTTACTGTACTAATTCAAAGTGTCAAAAACCTGTTTGCAGGGGATCAGGATCAATTCAAAAATGGGCAACGGCTGACTTCACAGACATCAGAGGTAGTGTGTGTTTGTCCTTGCCCTCCTAGTGCCAGGGGCATTGCAAGGGATTGAGCGCATCCTAGAAAACGGATGTTTTAACACCGCAGACTGATAAGAGGATCATGAGTTTGAATCCCAGTCATGCTGCTTCCAGTCGACAGCCAGGGCCTGAGAGAGCAAAATTGGCCGTTCTCTCTGTGGGTGGGTAGATGGCACTCTCTCCATCACTACTACCTTACAGTGTGTGCTGGCTCAGGTGTCTGTTAGCTGGTGTATCAAAGCTGAGGATCACTTTCCTCCAACCATGTTGACTGTCCAGTAATGTATCAGCAGTTGGAAAAGAGGCGGAGCCTGACATCACATGCATCAGAGGAGGCCTGTGCTAGTCTTCAGGGAGTCAAGAAGTGATTGAGTCCTAGCGGATGGGTGTGTTGATTGGCTACCACTATATTGGGGAGGAATTGGGCTTAAGAAAACTTCCCGCCAGTAAATTGACATTTGACAATATTTACATCAGTCACTTCATCAGAAAATGCTCTGAAAACATTAATCACAGCTTGCATGATGATATTTGATAGGTCCTGTTCTGGAGATGGGTTAACTGGTCATTTTGATCAAAGTTCTTTTGTATGTGTATGTAGGGCCAGATCTGGAGTTCAGCATGCATGACGGGACAATCCGTGACCTGGCGTTTATGGAGGGTCCGGAGAGTGGTGGCGCCATTCTCATCAGTGCAGGAGCAGGAGACTGTAATATCTACACCACAGACTGTCAGAGAGGGCAGGGCCTACATGCTCTCAGTGGGCACACAGGTATAGGAGTAGGACTTCAACTCCAGTTATGAGAGGATTTCAAACCAAGTGATCAAATAAATAACCGTGTCTGTGTTCTTAGGACACATTTTGTCCCTCTATACGTGGGGTGGTTGGATGATAGCATCTGGCTCTCAGGATAAGACTGTGCGTTTCTGGGACCTGCGCGTGCCCAGTTGCGTGAAAGTGGTTGGGACTACCATGCATGGAACTGGTGTGTTGTCTTTTTACACATTTTATAAATTATATATAATGTTAAGGGATGCACCGATGAGAAGTCTGGACGTTTCCTGTTATCGGCCTTTTAATGTAGATATCAGTCAGTGTCGGTATTTATAGTGACCAGGATCTGCATCTAAACTCTATATATTGGTCCACCTGGTTTAGCAGATAAAGGTGATGCATTGGAACGTCGGTTTTCGTTTGCCCTGGTTATGATATAATTTGGTTATCATTGACAATTTTGGTTAAAATTTTGGCCCAGTTATTGTTAATTTGCCTGGTTTTTGTCAGCATGCCCACGTGACTTGCTGCTAATTTTGTGAAAACAAAGCATCTACCCACCATCTTTGTTTCTTGTTTCTCGTTGTTTCTCTGGCTTTGTTTTTTGTTGATAACACTCAAAACAAACTAAAACACGTCACACTAAAGTGACGGCGCACAGCGTTACCTCCTGAAAATGCGTGTGAAAACAAATGAGAACCCAGAGAACAGGTGTACAAAACAAGGCTGCAGCTGAACCACACCAGCACTCTCTAAAATGGAGCGTAAACCTGTAAGAGTGATGTTAAATGTTCATTTATCCTCTTCATTAGTCTTTTGTATTTATTTTTCATTGTGTTCTGTATGTAAAACTAGTTATTATATTGCGCATTGCAAAGCAATGCGCAGTATAGTGTTATTCGATTTTTTTTATCTTCCGCCGGATTTTTGACGTGTTTCTTGTCCCGCAGTTTTTGAGAGATCAACACCGTTCCAACTCCAGATTGTTCGGTCCGATTGTGTGATCCGGGCTTGTTCACAGAATTTTGATCGGATTTACGGTTTTCCTAAAAACTTCCTTAATCTGGGATTTTTTTCCCATAGAGAATGAATGGGGAGCAAAAATGCATGCTCATCTACTGTACTTCTGCTTGACCGATTCGCACCATTTCGGATACACTATATCAGGGCAGGCCCCTGAGCAGAAATTCACTGTTGTTTTGACCCGCACTCGTTTATTTGTCGTTTTATTGCCGTCCCTTTTTCGTCCCATTGACCTCCATTCATTTTTGGCCATACCAAATTCCAGGCTTCCTTTTGCCAAACAACAACCAAAATCGATATACTCCATCAGGACAGATAACAGAGCTCTAGTGCAGGGCCATACTGACCCACACTTCTCTTTTTGTCATCTTTTCACCCCTCGTTCTTCCCATTCATTTTCACATGGAGACATGGCAACGGCCTTGGGGGCCATAGCAACCACCACAAATACCAAAGCATCACCTTACAAACCAACTGGGATACCTTAGCTTGTGGGCCATGTTAGCAATGCGCAATATCCCGTGTTTCCTTCTGGAAATGCACTTTTCTAGTTCTATATAAAATGTATTTTAATATTTTAAAGTGTCTGGAACAGATTAATTGGATTTACATTATGTCTTGCGAGAAATATTGCTTCAGTTATCATTCGTTTTGGTCCTCATCAGACACTTAGAAGAGATTAATAACCAAAACCAAGGTTCCACTGTATTTAAAAATGCTGACATTTTAGTATAATAGGCCAGTATCACCTAAATATCCTGCTCATCCAGAAAACATACACGCATCACCAAATATCAGTTTATTAGTTAAAGCAAAACATCTCCCTGATTTGATTACTTTGTCATTTGTTGATTCTGATGTTCACTGATGTTTTAAAATTAATTTGGTGTAAATTTTCAACAATATTCAGGTTTTGTAGATGTACTAGTGCTTTTTCAAAAATGAGAATATTGTGGAAAAAGTTAATTTGTCTTCATAATTAAATTCAAAAAGATAAATGATTAAGATAAAGTGAAATTGTTTTGCTTTAAGGTTGATATTTGAATAGTAATTTACTCAAACTAGAAATAATATCTTAAAGTTAACTGAGAAGTCTGTCAATTTCAGAATCTCAGATTATTTAATAGTGCTGAATTTCGACCCCCAGGAACCTAAACTAACCTAAACCTTCTAAAACCAGGAAGCTCAGTGGCCTCCGTGGCAGTGGACCCTAGTGGACGGCTCATGGCCACAGGACTGGAGGACTGTCGCTGTATACTGTACGACATCAGAGGGGGGCGAATGGTGCAGTCATACCGACCCCACACCAGCGACATCCGCTCTGTCCGATTCTCCCCTGGAGCTCATTACCTCCTCACTGGCTCATACGACAACAAAGTAATGATCACTGATCTACAAGGTAGGCAGGACTGTGTTGCATAAGAGATGTTTATGATTTTTTTTATCATGCCATGTGACAATAAGGGCAATAGAGCATTTCTTCTAATCCATTGAATTAAAAAATCATGTAAAGCTATAAAATTTTAATAGCAGAACATTTACAAAATAAGCTCCCCAGACAAAACACTAGTCACCTTGTGTGTTTAAGGTGGTAACTTCAGACTCCTGCAGATGGCACTGCACAAGGATGATCAGACTATAAATACCTGCAGGGTGTGTGAGATGTAGAAGAGGTGGTACAGTGCAGTGAATGTCTCGGATGTTAATGAAAAAGGAGTGATTGTATTTGGGGGTTAAAGTGCAAATGGTTCTCTGTGCTTGTAGTGAAATGTGAGCTCTGATTTGATCCAGGATCCAATTATTTGCTTTCTTATAAGTGTTTTTGTGCCTTCCAGTGTGTGTGTATAAGTGATTTCCTCAGATAATCACTGACCGTGTTAACACAGGGCGGGCAATTATAGAGTGCCATCTTTTTATTTTATTAAAATGTCTTATTCTGTCCACAGGGGACCTAACCAAACCCCTCCCTGTAACAGTGGCTGGTGAACACAAGGATAAAGTAATCCAGTGTCGGTGGCACACACGGGACCTCTCCTTCCTGTCTTCTTCAGCGGACAAGACTGTGACACTGTGGGCTCACAGCCCTTAAACATCTCTCTGAAAAAGGAAAAGCTGTACAGACAAAGCACAAAGCAGTGTGACCCCAAAACTCTCAAACTGACCACAATGCAGCAGTGAAGATAAGTCGGGGTCTGTGTCTCTGCTTGTCTTTGTGATGTTGATTTTATATTTAGTTCTGCTTAAAGAAAGGAAACACGTTCTAATAACAGGAAAAAGGACATTTTTTCAGTAAAAGCACCGAGTCTTGCATGTGGCTGCTGGTTTCTGTGGCACAAAATCTTAGAAATGGCTCATCAGACATGACCTGTAAGTTGTCTTCAGTGCTGTTTCAGTAATTAACTGATTAACAGGTGAAAATTCAAAGTACGTGAAATATTCTGTGCCTTTTGGTTTATCCAGTGATCCCTAGTTTGGCTTACAAATTTAAATGTGTTGTATGATGGCCTTTTAATAAATAAGGTACTGGCTTGTGACACATGTATATTTGCTTTACTGATGACCTGGCACGCTGCTGAAACTGTGTATTCAACACAACTGTAGCATGAACGTTCAACTGTAATGTGAAGAAATTGAAATGAATCAGCTCTGTACATATTTTGGTTATTTGTCATCCAAATGTAGAAAATGCAGTTTTATGGTATATTTATTTTTATTTATTTATTTATTTTTGTTCTACCCCTTTGCACTTATGAAAATGTTGCACATGCTGTGAAGCACCTGTTGTATTAATGAGAAAAATAATTTTGTATTTTTATTTACACATTGGAGCGCTTAAATAATGACAATAAAGGTACAATAAAACTGAGAGAAGCATGTTTTTTTTTATTGTGTATTATGTGTTTATACATGTGAAACATCTAAGAAGTGATGGTGGAAAAGCATCTAAATGGTTAACAGGCCCAAATTCTTATGTTCGCATGAATTTAAACATTTAATTTAGAAATTATTAGAAATTAAATCTGAACAATTGAGAATTTATCTTCTAGTCAAAAATCTGAAATAACTTTTCAGTAGAAATTGGTAAACATAATATTTAGCAGATATTAAACACCATTTTTAATATGTTTAAATAATTTCAGTCTGATTTGTATGAGAGAACCTGTCAGAACTTTTTAAGGGCTACATACACTACTCAAAAGTTTTATCTATCTATCTATCTATCTATCTATCTCTCACTCAAAAAATAAATTTGTCTTTCGGGTGAAATTTCAGAATGAACCTAAAATGCACTCTAACCTGTGCAGGTGAAATTAATGTGACCATCTCTAAACTTTTGAATGCACATGTCCAACTGTTGTATGAATAATGTACTGAAATTAGTCAAAAAGAAATGGTGTGACAATTGAAAGGTTCCTTACATTAACAGTCACAGTCTTCTGCTTTCTTTATAATGTCTCTGGCAATCATTACACTGTGACTTTAGTAGTTTATGATATAATTATACAAAAACATCACTTCTACTTTTCATGTACAATAACTGCATTATTTTATTATATATTTATATAAAACCATTTACCTCAAACAGTAAACTTCTGTTGCTTTTGTAAATTTTGTAGATTGTAGTGTGTTTTGCTTGGGAAGTATAAACTATAATATACAATAAGAATATAAAGATGAATAAATTATTTACCATTATTTATTTATTTAGCAACATTTTAAAATCTGTTTATACTTATTTATACTTAGTATTTGTTAAAGCCTGCCGTTATGAAGGGTGGTTATTTAATCCGCCAGAATTCTCTACTACCAGCTGGTGGCGCTGCTGGCCGAGGCTGCTTCCTCACTTTTGTGTCGCGAAGAAGAGCAATGCCACAGATATAAACGGCGGCAGCGTAAACCGGTGCGTTTAACCCGATTATAAGTCTGTTATAAAAGTTATGTTTAAAAGTTAAAATGTATAAAAGTTACATTTGTAATACGTTTTTTCATCAGAGCAAAAAGCTCTTAAGAGATCTTGTGGTAGTTACACAATAAAAGTGAAAGTGTTAAACGGAGTTGTACATCTCGGTTCGCTGACAAATATCTGGTCAAGTCTGACGGGCTGTGCTGACAGGACTTTTAACACAAATCTCTGCTTGCATTTTGTACATTTTCGTCGATTCAAATTGCAAGCTTGAAGTGCTGGTAATGGAAAAAACCGTATGTCAGCATTTCCAGACAAGGTAAAATACTTGCTCGTTTTATATTTAACATGTTAGCTACAAGCTAAAACCTAACTTACTGGAACGTCTAATTCCACCTTAAATGAAAGAAGTTAGTCCTTTGCTAGTCCTGCTCTGCCAGCTCCCCCGTAGAGCTGCAGCTCCATTTAAGGTGGAACTGGAAATTCGGATTAGACTCTTCAGTATTGTTCTTATTAAATGTTTTACGTTACTTTAAGATTATTGAATGTTATGTATTATTTGTGAGAGAGGCTAAGACTTACATATCTACACTTGTTGTAGACTTACACCTATAGCTACACTTGATGTACATTTTAACTCCTCTGAGCGTATCGGTGCACTTTACAAACTGTAGTCCTGTTTATCTGTGTACTTCCTGTTCTACAGTGATAAGCCACCACAGAGCTGGTGGATCATTCTCAGTGACACTGACGTGGTGGTGGTGTGTTAGAGCTGCTGTAGATGTTAAACACTGTGTCCATTCTATTGGACACACCTACCTTGTTCTTGTAGATGTAAAGTCAGAGACAGCGTTAGAGTTTCAGAAATTGCGTTTAATGATTGATAATATAATCATGCATGTTTAAAATGCACATTAAAGACAAACCATTTTAGATTTTGTGGCCATGAAATAATTTATTTCGGGATTTTGGTTAATCCTGCAACTCAAATTATTGCCACAAAAGGGCGTCGTTCAGCAGGACCAAAACTGCGTGCTCAGTTCTATTTGTTTGGGACTTAACTAGTAGTAAATGTGTGAAAGCAAACATTGTAATAGAAGATATGACAGTTCAGCTTTCATATTAGATATATTTGTATTTCATTTGATAAATTATACCTTTAGCCTTTATCTCAGAGTATAAAAATATAAGGTATATTAAGGTTAAGGCTAAATAACAAAAAAAGTTGAATATGTGTTTTTTTGTAGACGGTGTAGGTCTAAGTTTCTTATAAAACAAACTGGAAGGCAGGGATCAAGATATACTGGGAAGGTAAAGTAATAAACCTGAAACTTACAGTTTTTAAATGTTTAAAAAACTTTTAGAATGACATTACGTTCACATTGTTTTAAGTGCTGCCAATAGCTATTCACCTACATTTTTATCTCTGTTAGTAACATTGACATTTGATTTCTCTTACTTTCAGGTTGAAATCTTAATTCTTAGTAAGTTTGAGTCCTCAGTCACGTCCCTCTCTATGAAAAGGCGGCAGGCTTCAGTTGTGGCTCAGCGCAGGATCAAGGGCTTAAAAGTCTCTCCTAAGGAAAATGTGGCAACTAGGACCAAGAACCGAACAAAGCAAAGGAACATAGGTGCAGGATCAAGGACCTTCAGCTGGGATCCTGACAGCTTTTGCTCAGACAGTGACAGTTCAGTGGTAATCGTTGGTAATGATGGGCCATTATCAGTACCCGTTATTAATCTCACTGGCAAGTCTAATAGTGACACAGAACATCTTATTAACTACAGCTCAGCTTCAAGTACTGAAGATGTTGTGCTATCCAATAGTGAGGAGGAGGAGGAGAAGATCCAGCAAGTGAAGTCAAGGAAGAGCTCGTTTACTGAAGGAAAAGTCTGGAAAATATCCTTACACCAACAATCAGCGACTGAAGACACTTTGGAAACATTTAGACTGAACAATTCAGGACGAGAGCGGAAGTCTTCTGCTGAAAACAGTGGTTGTGTTGACTGTCAACAGGATGATACCAATTCTGTGAAGTCAGGTCCCAGCTCCCCTCACAGTCCACTCTTGTCAGTGAGGTGCACAGAATGCCAGAAACTTTTTACCAAAATGAGGAAACCAGGGAAGTTGAGACCCAAGAAAAGAGACCATGGTAACCACCGAAGTTTTTTTTATATCTGCATTCTTTTGGGGCTTGTGTTTATTGTTTACTTTAGCCTAGTTCACATCACATGATTTTAGCCCAGTTTTCCGGTCGCCAACAGTTTTTTGTAGATCGCCGACAAAAACCTCTGTTCTACACAAGTCAGTGATGATTGCTCGGACGTGTGGTGTGAACTGCTGAAAGATGCTTGCTGAGTGATTGCTGACCAGTCATAGACGCCTGGCTGATACCTGACCTGCTGAATATCTAATCATGTTGGCGACTGCGAGTCAAGAGTATTAACTACCTACAACCAATGAGATTGCGTAGAGAGAGAACCACGTGACTGTTGACGTAAACTCTGTTATTGTGACTGCACTGCAGAAATAATGTGATTTATTATATCTTATCAGTGTAATGGAGAGATGAAATAACGCTGGTGACAGTATGTATTATAACTGTAACTACTGGCAGCTCATAGCCTGCGCGCTGCCTGTACTGTTCTTCTCTCATAACAAAATGTGTTTTTGGAGAGCAGCCAGGTTAGTCTGTGATTTCCCAAGATGAAAAATCCTGTATTTCCTGAGCCCGTGTCGCCGTCCAGTCATTTAGTGTGAAAACCACAACAACTGAAAGACTCGAGATTACAGCTCAACCAATCATGTAGTGTGAACCTGGCATTTGTTATGTATTTGAATTGACTTGTTGTCCTGTCTTTACTTTTATTTCAAAGTCACATGTATATACACTCATAATATTGCTTAAAGTTATCTCTGCTTATTCTTCACAGATCCGGCTTCATTGTCATGTGATCACTGGATCCTCAATAAAACATGGCGACCACAGAGACGGCGACCAGTAAAAGGGTTTGTGCACAGAGATTAAATAAATGAAGTGTAGAAGCCCCGAGTGGCTCAGTGGTCTAGGACGCTGGCACTATGACCAGAGGATTGCGAGTTTAAATCCCGGTCATGCTGTGTGTCATCGACAGCCGGGGCTAGAGAAAACATTGGCTTGCTTTATGTGGGCGAGTAGTTGGTACTCTTGCCCCATTACTTTCACACTACAATGCCCACTGGCTCAGGGATCTACTGATTTGTCCATCAGAGCTGGGAATCTGGTGCTTTCCTCTGAGCGTGTGTGCTCAGTTGGCAGTGATGGAGTCTCAGCGGTAGTTGGTAAAGAGGTCGTGACTGCATCACATGCAACAGAGGAGGCTTGTCTTCACTCACCTCGAGCCAGGGACATTACAAAGTGATGGGCAGAGCTTCTAGTGGATGGGATGGGCTAATTGGATGCTACTACATTGGGAGGGAAAAACTGGCAAATACTAGAAATAAAATTATATTAAATAAATAAATGAAGTGTAGAGCATGTTGCCTGTTTTGGCTACTTGCATAAGTAACTAAAAGGAAACATCTGGTTCATGAAAACACTATTTTACATGTTTATTTTTCTATAGAAGGTTGTGGGTGCACTTGAAGCGCATCAGGAAGCTGGCTTTGGAGCAATCTGCAAACGCAACGTGGCCATTGTGCTCTAGACCTCATGTCTTTCTGCAGAGGTGAGTCCAAACATTGAGGGATTTGTTGAGTATTCCTGGTATACTTCTCATTCTTTATTTAAAGGTATTTAATGTTATAAGTATAACTGCCTCAGAATTGCCAGCGACACTATCAATGGCTCTTAGAAAACAAGGTACGAATATCAAACCCTAACCCCGTAGGTCATGTCATAATATAAGTGATGGTGTGTACAGTTAAGATCATTTCACATTTGATCATAAATACAGAATGTGTCACTTCTATCTTGTGTTTTGCAGAAATCTGCGCCACTGCAAGCAGAGCATACACCTACGTCCACCTGAGAGCAACGCCAGCCTGTGTCATCAGCCTAGACCTAAAGCACAAAGCCCACAGCTTTGGCGAAGTGCAAAGAATCAAACACGAAAGAAAAACAAGTCCTTGGTAAAAGACTCTGTATCAGAGAACCTGGACTTCATCACAGAAGAAGAACTGCCTGCTAGAGATAACTCTCCTTCCACTAGTTTACAGCAACAGCGAGTTCTTAAGAAGCAACCCATTACTAACACGAGCAGTCTGGATAATCAGGTAGAGTGTGATGGCCTGGAGCGAACTCGACGGGTACTGAAATTTGATGAGCCTCTCAGTGTTTTGTCTGAGGAGATGCAGAAACCAAAGCCAGGCCTTAAAAACTTACAAATAAAACTACACAAACTCCA
The DNA here is from genome assembly GCA_036984385.1 of Crenuchus spilurus. NCBI lineage: Eukaryota > Metazoa > Chordata > Actinopteri > Characiformes > Crenuchidae > Crenuchus > Crenuchus spilurus. Next base: position 36,267 of record BRDA01008085.1, on the reverse strand, counting down.
AGCTGATTCTGTGCTGACTGAGGACATGAAGGAGTTTAGGACTCCTGTAGATACTTCTAATGTGGAGCCAGAGATCGTCAGGAAGAGTCGTCCTTCGTATTTTGTTCATACGTCAGGTGTACAGAAAGGCAGCTTCAGGTCCATGTTGGCTGCCTTTGAAAATAGTCGCAACCAGATTATTAAAGAACCGCATAACTGAGGACTTTGTGTTGCTGGAGAAGGACTTTGTGTTGTACATTTAAATGAATTAATTGTCTCGTCATTCTCTCCTTGAAGCTGTTTAAAGCTTTTGAAGCCACTCCTGTCTGGTCAGTTTGGTGTGAGAAGGACTGCTTTTAATGTTTAAATGGTTCGTTTTTCACGGCTCTGCTTTTGGTTCCCGGCGTGTTTGTGAACGTTCGGAAATATTGAGAACATTAGCTTGGAAGGCTTTGTTCTTATAATTGTGAATATTACCCATGCCAACATATTCCAGCATTGCACGTTTGTTTGCCTAAACATATTTCTTTGCATGTCTGAAAGACAGTGTTCAGCATTTGTTTGATTTGTTTGTTAACAATAAACGTTTAATGATGAGTCAGAATGACTTTTATTCCATTTCCACCACACGGGGGCGCAAGTGGTACATAAACCAGCCCCGGCCAATCTTTCAGAGATTCTGCATCTGTTGTGATTGTGATCATTTAAGCTCAAAGTTAAGCATTAGCACAAGAGGAAAAGAGTGTTTTACTGGACGTTTAACTTAGTTTAACCACTTTTAACTACTTCTCAGATCTCTTCTCATGCATGTTAATATCAGTAGAGTTCTGCATCATCTTAGTCACATTTTATAACAGTATCTGTTTTGAAAACATACATGTATATGTGCCATAACTTTTGCATTTTTTCTGTAAAATGTTAGTAAACTCAGTAAATACTGAGTTTAAGCAGGGCTTTCACACAGGACTGTATGTTGTATTTTTGTCTAAACCCTTTTAACTATAATAAACATGATGTTTAAGAGTTAATGCTGTGAGACTTTATATGTAAACGTAAGGGATTCTTGTGTATACATAGGAAGGTCTTTTCTCTGTGAATTAACTTATTTGATTTGATTTATTCATCGTCAACCTGAGCGCATATATAACATTAGTCTGTAGTCCATACAAGGAGGTGGTTCTAATATTCTGAGCTATGTATCTCAGAATATTATGACCACCTCTTTGTAAGGACAGTTCTGTATTAGAACTGTATGTTCAGTGACTGTAGATATAAACTCTTATGTGCTGCAGTTATTCAGTCTGAGAGCAGAATCAGTGAAAGTCCTGTTGGACACGGGTTTACTGAACACCTGCTGAAGCGCGTTGGCCCGGTTCTGTCTCCTCATCACTCATTGGTCGGTCCGGTGGAGGGACCCGCCCTAAAAACTCCGAGGAGGAGTAGAGAGGAGGAGCTGCTCACACAGATCCAGCGCAGCACGAGCTGATAGACGCGTTCTGTTTGTTTGTTTATTAATTAATTATTCTGGTAGAAAACCTACAGAAGACAGACAGGAGTGCTGAGAGGAGCTTGTTTGGGAGTCTAATTGGGAGCCTGACTGGTCTGACTGAGAGTTTAGGAGTCTGACTGGGAGCTTGACTGGTCTAACTGGGAGTCTAGGAGTCTGACTGGGAGCTTGACTGGTCTAACTGGGAGTCTGGGAGCTTTACTGGTCTAACTGGGAGTCTGGGAGCTTGACTGGTCTGTCTGGGAGCCTGACTGGTCTGACTGAGAGCTTGACTGGTTTAACTGGGAGTCTAGGAGTCTGACTGGGAGCTTGACTGGTCTAACTGGGAGTCTAGGAGTCAGTCTGGGAGCTTGACTGGTCTAACTGGGAGTCTGGGAGTCTGTCTGGGCGCTTGACTGGTCTAACTGGGAATCTGGGAGCTTGACTGGTCTGAGAGCCTGACTGGTCTGACTGGGAGTCTGGGAGCCTGACAGGTCTGAGTGGGTAATCAGGCTATTTTATGTGGAGTTTGTGAAGCTGCTCTCTGGGCTTTGAGAGGAGGTGATGAGGATGCTGTCAGGCATGTCACAGACATGAGCGGAGGACGCTGTTCAGTGAGAATGTGAGTCTGAATGTTTTACTGAGTTTAAAGAGTAAATCTTCACAGCTGTGATCTGAAACGACTCTCTCCTCTCTTGCAGACCGAGTCAGCGCAGGTGGACCAGTGGACCTGTTCTTGAATAGGTGTGTCGGTGAAAAGCACCAGAGATGTCAAAGTGTCTCTCAGCTCTGCTTGTGTTGTGCTTCCACATGGTAAGAGCTTTCTCCTCTTTAACTGTGACAGCTTTGTGTATGGAAAACTAGTATGAGGAGTTTAATATCGTCCTCTTTTGGCACCTGCAGAGGAATTAACTGCAAGAAAAGTCAGAGTCTTGTTTATAAACAGTGCTGCTGTAATCGACTATGGAAAATGTTTCATGTGATGCTTGTATGTGACTGTGTAAGGCATGAACCGAGATTTAACATTGAGTACAGTTGCACTGTAGTACTAAATAACTCAGCAAGTCCTTTATTACCTATTTACAGTTCAGGTCAGTACACACTGAATCCTTTCTGATATTGTAATTAAGTCCCCTTTGTGGAAAACTGTCCCACAGATTAAACGGAACAGACTGTGTTTGGATGAAACTGTAGTCTTTCACATTTCTCTAACTTCTCATATTAATCCACACAATCCTTAATCCACCAATTTCACCCAGCAAGTGATTTCTCACAGGAGACACACATTTTCTTTATTTTCAGTGATTAATTCAGAATGGTAAAAAAAATTGACTCAAGAAGGCCCACGCAGAGAAAGCACAGAGGTTTTAGCCCCACAAACCAGTTTAAGTCCAGATGAGAATCCGTGTAATGGCTCAGCCTTAAGTCCTCCTCCTGGGACTTTCCTTTGGCCAAGCTCAATCCGCTTCCACTATATTGTGCCTTTTTATCTCTTAAACTGTAATAAAAATGTGTTTACGTCGGATTAGGAGCAGGTCCCAAATCCCATGATTTGAAAAAAAAAAAATATATATATATAATCACAAAGACTTTTCATTTAAAATGTATTTATGATTAGTTTCATAGGCTGGCTTTTGTTAGTCTCTATTCAACATTCACAGCTTTCGTTTTTTAAAGCACATACATTCTTAGATGAGTTTACAGTACACATCAGTCAGAACTGAATAATCACAAACAAGACAAATAAACCAATTTTAATCTTAATGTGGCAAAGATTACACATCCATGCTGTGACAGGTTAAGCCTGCTCTTCACCATCAGTGTGGTCATGATTATGTATGTATAGCCCATTGAAAACTGGTGATAGGTTTGAACTAGGCTCAGTATTCCTAGTGACTCTTCAGTTCATGCATTAGACTCTTTATTTTTCTAACCTCGACCTACAGTGGTGCTTGAAACATATGAATTTTCTATACTTCTGCATAAATTTGACCTCAAACTTCATCAAATTCTAAAAGTAAATGAAGGGAGCCAAATTCAACAAATGAGACAGACATTAGACTTGATTATTTATTTATTTGAGGAAATATTACATACGTTACATGTCTGTGAGTGACAAAATTATGCAAGCCTTTGCTGTCTGGTGTTACCCTGTTTCATCAGCTTGAAGGAATTCATGAACTTGCTTCAGGTCTTTCCACAACATTAAGGTCAGGATTTTGACTTAGCCATTCCAAATCATCGTCTTTAACCATTCTTTGTAGAACGACTTGTGTGTTTATTGTCATTGTCTTGTTGCATGCCAGTTCTCTTTAGATTCAGCTCACAGACAGATGTTCTGATATTTTCCTTTAGGACTTGCTGATATAATTCAGAATTAATTGTTCCATCAGTGATGGCAAGCCATCCTTACCAAACTCCAGCAAAACAATACCAAACCATGATGCTACCACCACCATGTTTCACAGATGGGATAATGTTCTTATGCTGAAAACATTGTTCTAATAGCCTTCTGGGTTGTTCTTGTGATCTTTAGCAAACTTTGAGCCTCATTTGTTTGTGCCATGATAAATTTTTACAAACATGTTTTGACTCCCTGTTCTTTAAATAAAACAGGGCATCGACTCGCACCTGATTGTCATCCCTTTGGTTGACAAACATCTTGAAGAGTTAACCTTCAAATTAATCACTAATCCTGAAGGTTCACATACTGTTGCCACTCACAGACATGTAACATTGGTTAATTTTTTCTTAGTATATGCATGAACAAATCTACAATCTTTGTCTCATTTGTTTGATTTTTTTTATCTGCTCTGATGAAGTTTTAGGTCAAATTTATGCAGAAATATAGAAAATGCTAAAGGGATCACAAATGTTCAAGCACTACTGTATATAACAGGTTTTTTGTTAGATTGCTGGCACTACAGAGTTTTTGTAGTATGTAGAACAATACAAAATCTTAATTTATTGTTAATTATAGCAGTCTACACAATGCTAATTGCATGTAAATGTGCAACAAATCTATAGCCAATTAATGAATGTTTTATTGTGGAATGTGAATGTCTTAAGCAATCACAGGTCTTCAGTAGGCTTCACTAATATTTTTTGGGATGTTATGACACAGTTGCTGTGAAGAACATTGATTATGTGGTTACAATGGCACTTGTGAGTGGGTAGATACACATGGTCATATCAGCATATTATGTCCATCCCTGGTTTGGCCTGGGATGTCACACTAGTGAACACACTAGTCAGTTGTAGTTGTAGCACACTATCGTCAGAGATGTCTTCCACTGAAAGCACCTACAATGTGCAGAACTTGACCACGGAGCAAGAAGAAGGTCTTGGTCTAATGAATAATTTTTTTTAACATTAGAGTTTTTTTTTTTACATAGAGAAATGTTTTTTTTTTTTTTTTTTTTTTACATTTTTTAACATAGAGAAATGATGGACCAGGATACATTATGGGAAGCTGGCAGAGGCAGTGTGATGATCTAGATAAAGTTCTAGCAAAACTGGTCTTCATGAGGATGTGACTTTGACATCACCTATCTGCACATTGTTGGCAGATCATTTTCACTCTCTCGTGGTAACATATTCCCTAATGGCACTCTTTCTGCATGATAATGAGTCCTGCCACACCACAGAAACTGTTCAGGAATGGTATGAGAAACATTACAGCTGTCCTCTAAAATCTCCAGATCTTAATCTGATCTCTGTGGGATGTGCTGAACAGACAAGTCTGATCTGTAGTGGCTGCCAGCTCACAACTTACAGAACGTAAAGAATATGCTGCTAACATCTTAGTGTCAGACACCTTCAGAAGTCTTGTAGAGTCCATGTCTCAAAGGGTTGGAGCTGTTTTGGTGGCACAAGGAGGACTGACACAGTATTAGTTTGTTCACATTGTGCAGGTTCTGACCATTTGTTATCATCAGTGTCGACTGGTGAATAATGTTGTAGGGTGTGCATTTCTAGACACATGTATTACATCAATAACCTCAGATGTTCCTACTTCACCACTGACCCACTCTGTGGGGGCCATGAATTAAGACCACAGACTCAAGGATGCTGATTGGCTACATTAATATTGTATCTTGTGTCAGCAGGTCAGTGATTGGCTGCTGCTTCTCTGACTGGGTGATATTTCTGTTGCCTTGGAAGAGAGATGGAATGAACCAGCAAGCCCAATATATTTGATATATTACATGTTATTGTGCACGTTTACTTAATACAGACTCCATCATGGAGGGTGGCACCCTAGCGCCTTTGATAGGTCAACTGCGACTGATGATTGGCTTGGTCTGGGAATAATCAACTACACTTTTGGTTATTACAAACATCTATATATTTATCACTGCATGATCTCTGCTCCCCACCGCAGTACCTAGCACCCCTGTTTTAGTCTACTTGCTCACACTTGGGTACATCATCTTTATGTGGAAGTGCATATTCCAGAAATGACCCTGAGAAGGCCTTTTTTTAAGTAAACCTCCATTTTGCCCATCTTTTTAAATCTCTAAACACTCACAGTGACCTGTGTTTCCTCAGTGCTGCTCTCTGTTTACTACAGCTGTGCTTTTAAGTCGTCAGCAGTGGAGGCAAATCTGAGGGGCTGTGATTGCTTTGTGAATTGCGGCAGCGCCGGTACAGTGTGTCTGTTGCTAGATGTGTGTGAATATGCGAGTGGGTAAGCGTGGCTAATCTCTTGTGCTCTGTGTATGTGAACACATTTAGTTTGTGATGGAAAACGACCGGTCACTGTTGTCACAATTGCTTAAAAGAGAAAGTTAGGCAACAGTGGTGTTTGAAAGTTTGTGAAGCCTTTAGAATTTTATATATTTCTGCACCAATTCTTAATCAGATTGTCACTCAAGCCTTAAAAGTAGAACCAAATCAAATGAATGAGAGTAAAATATTAGACTTGACCATTTATTTATTGAGGAAAATGATCCGATATTACATGTCTTGTCACTGAAAGTATCTTTTCACTTACCCTTGTGTAGCAAAAACTGCAACAAAACATTTCCGGTAATTGTTGATCAGTGCAACATGTTGCTTGGAGGAATCCGTAAATGGTTGCTTCCAGGACATTTTTATTGAATTAAGGTCAGGACTTTGACTTGGCCATTCCAAAATATCAACTTTATTCTTCTTTAACCATTTTTTCTCATTGTTCCTTCATGCCCAGCTGCAGCAAAACAAGCTTAAACCTTGATACTACCACCACCGTGTTTCACAGATTTTTTTTCTAGAATGTAGTGTTTTCTTTCTTCCAAACATAATGCTTCTAATTTAAAATTCATTATTAATTATAATTAAGATTTATGATCTTTAACAGAACAACAGTTTTGTTGTTGTTAGTTGTTGTTCTATTAGTTAGTTTGTTGAGAGTAACTATTACACACCTTGCTATTGGTGAGATCTTTTTGGTTGACTGAACCTGAACCGTTGAGCAGCTGAAGTCTTAAGTCAAGCAGAAATAGAAGCTTTAGTCTTAGTTTCCAGACACTTATGTGGTGTTAAAAGAAGAACCAATGACTTTTTTTTTATTTAAAAAATGCAAATATTTATCAAAAATCTTTTACATTTGATTTGCTGTTTGATTTTTCATTAAATATAAAATAGGTTTTACATTTTTGCAGCATCACAACATCACAGTCTCTCTCTCTCTCTCTCTCTCTCACACACACACACACACACACACACACACACACACACACACACACACACATTGGTGAAAAGTACATACTACAGCAGCTGACTGGGAGGCACATCTATAAAAGAATAAGACAAATAAAGCAGAATATATTTAAATAATTTAAGCTTAATTATGATAAAGAGAAAATGGCTTAAAGTAGTGGCGTTGTCTTTGGATTCTTTAGGTATAAGCCAGCATTTTTGACCTGTGAGACAAATTTGGTTATTCTAGGTCACAGATTTCTGACAGAGGTGCTGGAGTGACCCTGCAGTATCTTGCACCCAAAGCACTCTTGTAAGCCTTTGTAATTTATTCATAAATTGTAAGGATATAACGATAAAGGGCTTCAGTGCTGGAACAGATTCAGAACTTTAGGGATAAAGAATTTTATAATCATCTTAAATCTGAGCGATAAGGTAAAACAGAGGATGTACCAGGTGCAGTTTGGGTCTTTGACGATGTTTTCCACAACAGAAAATAAGCAGACAGAAGACTGAAAGAGGCTGGACGTGTACCAGTTTGAAATTTTGATTCGTGCCAGGTTCATGTCATCCCTGGCAGATACCTGTGTGTGTGTGTGTGAGAGCTGAGGTGTGTTGGCTATAAGCTGTACTGAGCTGGCTAAACGTCATCAGTGTCTCGGGCTAATCTGGTGAACGTGGCTGCTCTCTCGCTCCACAGGAAGCTCATCTCGTGGAAGGAGCTCAGCTCACAGACAGGAGATGTTACATCCTGTTTGCATCATTTAAAAAACACCACTTTCAGTAAATCAGACCGTCTGTTCTCTTCAACACATTTGTGTTGTAACATGAAGTCTGACATGGTTTCCAGTCTGTGATGTAAATTGTTGCAGGTGTTTACACTCTCTGGCCACTTCATTAGGTGCACAGAGCTTGTATCTACAACACTTGTCCATTTTAGCTCCACTGAGCATACAGGTGCACTTACAGACTGTAGTCCATCTGTCTCTGTATGCTTTGTTCACCCTGTTCAGGGCTGGTATTATTTGGGTGGTGGATCATTCTCAGCATTGCAGTGACTCAGAAGCTCTGCTGTATCTGATCCACTCTAACACACACCACCACCACATCAGTGTCACTGACTGTGAATCAGCCACCCAAATAATACCTGCTTTGTGGGGGTCCAAAATATTAAAGAACAGGGTAACAAAGGTAGACATAATGTTCTGATATGTACGATCTCTCAGTCTAGTCTGCTACTGTAATTTCAGTTGGTGTCAATGTGAAAATGTGCTTTAGTCTGATGTAAATTTCGGGAACATACTGAAATTTGGGAAGCTCTCAAGTTAACCACTTTTCTGTTTTTTTGTGTCTAAAGGTCACATGTGGTTCGGAGCCTCGAGCAGTCGCAGACCCGCTGGGATGGAGGGAGAGTGATAAGGATGAGAGTTTCTCCCAGCAGGGCCGACGCTCCGGCCTCTTCAAACCCCTGCGGCTCTTTGTCCGCACGTCTCCATCCAGCGCCTGGAGAAACGAGGCCCCCCCCTCTCAGGCTGCAGGATCGCCAGGCCCTTGGGCCTGGCTGTCTAACCGCACAGATAATGAAGAGACTCTGGCCAGAGTCAAGCGTCGGCCCATCGTGAAGACGGGCAAATTCAAGAAGATGTTTGGCTGGGGCGACTTCCACTCCAGCATCAAGACAGTCAAGCTGAACCTGCTGATAACTGGTAAGATCGTGGACCATGGCAACGGGACGTTCAGTGTCTATTTCCGCCATAACTCCACGGGCCTGGGGAACGTGTCCGTCAGCCTGGTTCCACCTTCCAAGGTGGTCGACTTCGAGATCACCCAGCAGGAGACCTTGGATGTTCCTAAGGATGGCAAAGCATTCAATTGTAGGGTGGAGTACGAGAAGACGGACCGCAGCAAGAGGACGTCCCTTTGCAGCCACAACACGGCCCGGGTGTGCTTCCAGGAGCAGACGCAAAGCCATGTCTCCTGGCTCTGCTCCAAGCCATTTAAAGTCATCTGCATCTACATTGACTTCTTCAGTGCTGACTACAAGCTTGTTCAGAAGGTCTGCCCAGACTACAACTACCACAGTGACACGCCCTATACTTCAATGGGATAGGGTGCCACTCCACAGCTCAAGTACCTGATCCCTCAGACCACCTTTAGCAATGACTGCAAAACACTAGCCTGAGGTACTGCTGTTTGGCATTAGCGGGACTACGGGCAGGGCAGCTGTCAAGGCCTGAGAATCAAATGCCCAGACAACAACCCATCTTTGTCAAGTTCCACATTTGGATAACGTTAGTAGTTCTGCATGTCCTAGCAATGTTGGTCTAGCATTTGTACATCCAGCTGTAAATACTATAAAGGTTGAGGAACATCTTTCCATCAGCACCCGGGGCTGAGCTCTCTCCCCATCATTACTAAGTAATGTCCACTGGCTCAGGTGTCTGTTAGCTGATGTATCAGAGCTGAACGTTGGCTAATGATGTATCAGTACCAGTTGGAAAAGAGGCGGAGCCTGACTTCACATGCATTGGAGGAGGCCTGTGCTAGTCTTCACCCTCCTAGAGCTCACATTACAAGTGATTGGGAGAGTCCTAGTGGATGGGTGGGTTGATTGGCTACCATTACACTGGGGAGAAAATTAGGTAAAAAAAAAAAAACATACCCAGGTATTTCATCTGTTCACACTGACCTCAGTGGTGTTGTAAGTGTAACGTTTCAAGTGCACCTCAATTTTCATCACTGTAAAAAATCTCTGTTCTTGCTGTTCTTCGTGAAGTTCTCGTTAATGTTTTCATGTTTATGGCAAGTTGTGATTAAGTGATGAGTTTTTAAATTGTAATGCATTCCTCTCGTCTCCTCTGTACCGCTCATTCTGACCATTAAACAGAAGGAAAAAAATACGACAATCCACAAAACTATGGAGTACAACCACTCATCGTTCTTACTCCTCACTGACATGTTCAGCAGTTTGGGCTGATTCGGGGTGACAACTGGAAAAATGTGAAAACAAGCAAAAGACAAAAGCAGTCTGTTCAGCTTCCTTACTGACGTTAAACTGTCCACAAAAAGAAAATGCAGAAGGTTGGCTTGGACAGCATATCTGAAATATCATACACAGAGGTATGAAATTGATCACAGGGTATTATTTTCCCCCTTACCGTAATGTTCTAATTAGCACTGATCATTGATTTCACAGTAAAATGGCATTTTGTGTCTTTTTTATATAAAACAGTTGTAAGAGATACTAAGATGTATTTCTACAGTGCACTTAAATCTCGGTTTCTGATGCTGATACAGGATACACATACATACGTTACTATGTCAAACTGTGTGTGTGTGTGTGTGTGTGTGTGTATATAATTACACAATGATGCTTGAAAGTTTGTGAACCCTTTAGAATGTTCTATATTTCTGTATAAATTTGACCTAAAACATCATCAGATGTTCACACAAGTCCTAAAAGTAGATAGAGAACCCAGTTAAACAAATGAGACACAAATACAATACTTGCTCATTTATTTATTGAGGAAAATGTTCCAATATGACATATTTGTGAGAGGCAAAAGTATGTGAACCTCTAGGATTAGCAGTTAATTTGAAGGTGAAATTAGATTCAGGTGTTTTCAATTAATGGGATGATAATCAGGTGTGAGTGGGCACCGTTATATTTAAAGAACAGGGATCTATCACAGTCTGCACTTCACAACATGTTTGTGGAAGTGTATCATGGCATGAAAAAAAGAACATTGCTGCTCGTCTGCAGTTTGCTAAAGATCACGTGGACAAACCAGAAGACTATTAGAAGAATGTTTTGTAGACGGATGAGACCACAATAGAACTTTTTGGTGTAAATGAGAAGTGTTATGTTTGGAGAAGGAAAACACTGCATTCAGCATAAGAACCTTATTCCATCTGTGAAACATGGTGGTGGTAGTATCAGGTTTGGGCCTGTTTTGCTCCATTTGGGTCAGAACAGCTTGCCATCACTGATGGAACAATGAATTGTGAATAATATCAGAGAATTCTAAAGAAAATGTCAGGACATCTGTCCATGAACTGAATCTCAAGAGAAGGTGGGTCATGCAGCAAGACAACAACCCTAAACACACAAGTCGTTCTACCAAAGAACGTTTAAAGAACAGTTATCGGAAATGTTTAGTTACAGTTATTGCTGTAAAGGGGGGTCACACCAGATACTGAAAGCAAAAGTTCACATTTGTTCACTTTTACCTCTCACAAAAATGTCATATTGGAACATTTTCCTCAATAAATAAATGAGCAAGTATTGTATTTGTGTCTCATTTGTTTAACTGGGTTCTCTTTATCTACTTTTAGGACTTGTGTGAAAATCTGATGATGTTTTAGATCATATTTAAGCAGAAATATAGAACATTCTAAAGGGTTCACAAACTTTCAAGCACCACTGTCTATATATATATATATATATATATATATATATATATATAAAGATAGATTATAGGAATGTTTCTACTACCTTTCTGTTTACTGTGCAGCAGCTTTTAAAATGAAAGGCTCTGAGAGAATGAGACACTAAGCACATTGCCAATCTTGAACAAAAACAAAACGTGTTACTTCAGTCGTAGCTAAACCAAAAGATATTAAATCATTACTTCCTACTGAAGGCTGAAATACAGACTTGTATCATCCATTTGGTTTGTTTTCAGGTAGACAAGCTGCTTGCATTAGCATAGAGAACAGGCATAGAAGATTTCTGCTGCTTGTCAAATGAACCTGTATGACTTTAGGGCTGCAGGCTCAGATCAAACACATACACACCCAGTGCTGAGAGCTAATCTGATGAGTAAAATGAACATAGCAGCTCAGGATTTGTACATTTAGTCACTTTGATCACAGCTTACGGGAGCTCTGGAGGTTTAGGACCCCGAAATTTAACTTCAAAAGTGAATTCAGCAGCTTACACCCAAACTCGCAGAATGCTCTAAAGACACGACTGTAACAAATTACATGTTTCCTGACATTTTAGTGATAATCTTATAGGCAGTTTAGACTCTAGAAGACAGCTGTTTAATCAAGACAATTAACAAGACTTGTCACGCTCAAGAACACTTGCTCCAACATTAAATTTTAAGAAAATTATTAACAGCACTCTTTCTTTCCTACTTTCAGTGATTAAAATAAGCATTTGATACACTGCCGATTTTGCCAGTTTTCCCACTCCAAAGAATGGAGAGGTCTGTCATTTTTATTGTAGGTACACTTCAACTGTGAGACAGAATCTAAAAAAATCCAGAAAATCACATTGTATGATTTTTAAATAATAATTAAGTATTTGATCACCTCCCACAAAGCAAGAATTCTGGCTCTCACAGACCTGCTAGTTTTTCTTTAAGAAGCCCTCCTATTCTGCACTCATTACCTGTAATAAATACACCTGTTTGAACTTGTTACGTGTACAGAAGACACCTGTCCACACACTCAATCACAATCCAACATGGCCAAGACTGCACAAGGCTGGGATGGGCTACAGGACAATATGCAAGTACTGTAGCTTGGTGAGAAGGCAACAACTAGAAAGAAAAACCAGATGACTGCCAATCTTCCTCAGTCTGGGACTCCACGCAACATCTTGCCTTCTGGGGTAAGGATGATTCTATGAAAGGTCAGAAAAGTCATCCTGTCCTCTTTGCAGAAAACCGCCCCCAGAAAAGGATTCTAAACCATGACGGCATAGTGCGTTACTAATGGTCCTCTTTGAGACTGTGGTCACTGCTCTCTTCAGGTCATTGACCAGGTCCTCCTGTGTAGTTCTGGGCTGATTCCTCACCTTTCTCAGAATCATCCTTACCCCACAAGGCGAGATCTTGCATGGAGCCCCAGACTGATGAAGACCGACAGTCATCTGGTGTTTCTTCCCAGTTGTTGCCTTCTCTCCAAGCTGTTTGACTAATGTCCTGTAGCCCATCCCAGCCTTGTGCAGGTCTACAATTTTGTCCCTGGTGTCCTTAGACAGCTCTTTGGTATTGGCCATGTTGGGAGTGTGATTGGATGTGTGGACAGGTGTCTTTTAATACAGATAAGTTCAAGCATTTGCAATTAATACAGGTAATGAGTGCAGAATAGGAGGGAGTTCTTAAAGAAAACTAGCAGGTCTGCGAGAGCCAGAATTCTTGCTGGTTGGTAGGTGATCAAATACTTATTTCGTGCAATAAAATGCAAATTAGTTATTTAAAAATCATACAATGTGATTTTCTGGATTTTTTTTTTTTATTCTGTCTCTCACAGAAGTGAACCTATGATAAAAATTACAGACCTCCATTCTTTGTAGGTGGGAAACTTGCAAAATCAACAGTGTATCAAATACTTATTTTCATCACTGTATATCAAGTTGATTTGATATTTTTGTTCCTTTTCCTTTATGAAATATAAAAAACGTCTCATGCTTTTCTCCGTTTTAATTTCAAAGCAATAAATCAAAGTTCTTTTAAACCACAATACAATTTCCAAACACAAAGAACTCTGCCATTTGATAGAGTAAGCAAAGCTGCTAATCATGGAAAATAAACTCCATATGACTAAAGTCAAAAATAAGTCTTGTGTGAAAAGGAAAAACATCTTGTAAACAATATGGTAAACAAATCTTCATATTTACCCAATAGTTAAGTAGGTGCAAAATATCAACATTTTCAGTTCAGTTTTCATGTAATACTCAATTATACTCAAAGAATGCATCACATTTCACCAAGTATTCTAACGCAGAATCTCAGTTAATACTTTATGCCCATATTTAATGATGTTAAATGTACTAGGAAACCTTTTTTTTGCCAACAACATGGGCAACAACACCATTTTAAAAAGTGTCACTGGAAATGAGCTTGCACTTGACATGGTGGATGCGTTCTGGTGAGTTCGCACACTTTCTTTTTTTTTAATCTTCCTTTTTTTTTGAAATGTCAAATCACAGATAGGGCTCAACACCCCAGATGTCAGCTAATGTGCCCTGGGTGAAAACACTTAACAGACGAGGGTCCTAAACATCACTTTAAAACTACTGCGTTACGGGCAAGTTAGTGCAATCTGGACAGGCCTGGGTAGAGGCGCAGCAGGCACACAGTCACACAGAGAAACACCACAGCAGAGGGGCAGGGGAGGCATGTCCTTTAATGCTATTTCTCATACGACACGTCACTGAGTGGAGTTCCAGGAGCCCGGACTGAAGACGGCTTGGAGGCAGCCATTTTGAAGTGGGTTCCTTCATTCTCTGCAGTGAGCAAAGTGCACTGTGGGATCAGTGCTGTCCTCCTGTAGAGCTCGAGATGGGGTAATAAAGGATAACAAGGCTGGGAAGGGTGGTGTCGCCTCCCTAAGTGTCGTGTCTTTATGAAGTCTCTCATGGCGGAGGTCAGGACTGCTTTAGCCTTTTTCGGGGCAGGCCAAACGGAGGACACTGGGCGGAGGCGAGTGCACGGAAGGCTTCGGCCACTAGGTGAGGATGTGACTGGATCATAGCCTTCCATCCTGCTGTCTCCATTATGTCTGCTGCATGACTGAAAAAGAACAAAGTAACATTGGAAGAGCATACATGCATCTTTAAATAATCACTGCATTTTTGACAAATTTCCCCCCTAAATTCTTTAGAGTGGTGCTTGAAAGTTTGTGAATCCTTTAGAATTTTTTATTTGACCTAAAACTTAATCAGTTTGTCACATGTCCTAAAAGTAAATTAAGAGAACCAAGTCAAATAAATGAGATTAAAATCAGGCTAGCAGATAATTCCGAGATGAAATTTGAGTCAGGTGCCCTGTTTTATTTAAAGAACAGGGACCTAGAAAAATTTGAACGTCCCAACACGTTTCTGGAAGTGTATCCTGGCACAAACAAAGGAGATTTCTGATGACCTGAGAAGAAGAGCGGTTGATGCTTATCAGGCTGGAAAAGCTTACAAAACCAGCTCTAACAGTTTGGAATTATGGACTCCAATTTACAGTCAGAAAGATGGTGTACAAATGAAGAAAAATCAAGATCATTATTATTCTCCCAAGGAGTGGTCAAACAACAAAGACCATCTAATAATCTGCAAGGTCACAAAGAAACTCAAGGCAACTTCATCAGCTCACCATCAAAACAACAATGGTGTGCATGGCAGGGTTGCAAGACAAGCTGCTGCTCTCCAAAAAACATTGCTGACCATCTGCGGTTTGCTAAACCAGGAACAAGGAATATGGAGAAGCCAGAAGGCTACTGGAACAATATTTTGTGAATAAAGGAGACCAAAAATAGACTCATAAAAACCTCATCCTATCTGTGAAACATGGTGGTGGTAGTATCATGGTTTGGGCCCGTCTTGCAGCATATGGGCAAGGATGGTTTGCTGTCATTGATAGAACAATGAATTAAGTTCATGTTTTGGAAAGGCCAAGTCAAAGTCCTGACCTTAATCCAATAGAAATGTTGTGGAAGGAGGATTCCTCCAAGCAGATGTGCAAGACTGATCAACAATTACCAGAAACATTTCATTCATGCTAGGGGTGCAGGAAAAAATCACTTTGAGCTCGAATCATGTTTCTAACATTGAACAATTCAGAATCGATTCTCGTTTTCAAAAAATCTATTTTTTTTTGCGGGTGCGGAGATGCCTTCTCAGCCACCGTAGTGCTAGGCAAAACAAGGAAGCAGCGTGGGCTATGTACAGGCATGCAAGCCAAGCCGCGGTCTTTGAAAGCAACCATTTGGAAACACACTGGATTTTACCGTTAACCCGACCCGGGTAAGAAAGGGCTTGACGTGACTCATGCGATTTGCAGAGACTGCAACGGTAAAGTATTTCATTCGTATTTGAAAGAATCGGAAAAAAATCGATTCGTGACCCCAAGAATCGATTCTGGATCGATTCGCTCGATTCCCAAAGATTCGCAGCCCTAGTTCACACCAGATACTTAAAGCAAAGGTTCGTGTACTTTTGCCACTCACAGACATGTATTATTGGATAATTTTCCTCTATATATACACACACATACGAACAAGTCTAATAATTCTGTTTTCCCCTTATCTATTATTAGTGCTTGTGTGACTGGTCACATTTATGCAGAAATAATATTCTACATTGTCCACAAACGTTCAAACACCACTGTAGATATGAAAAATAGTCCTGGTTCAACAAGGTACCTCAGCATTACACCACAACACATTTTACTCTAGAATTACACCAGGCTTGTTGTACTGAGCACCAAGGTTCTACCACTGAAAACAGTTAAAAGACATGATGCCCATTAAGACACATTAAAAACAACTGATCAAAAAGCAACAGCGCCGTTATGTCAGACATCCCCAAAACATATAAACACCCACAGATTACTGTTATTAATAATGAACTCTGAAGTTCATATTATACAAACCGGATTCCAAAAAAGTTGGGACACTAAACAAATTGTGAATAAAAACCGAATGCAATGATGTGGAGGTGCCAACATCTAATAT